>ML824780.1:84166-118282 GCA_009831015.1 Picea engelmannii | reverse complement strand
GTGCAACAATAGCCCTCCAATTATACTCAGATTCCCCTGCATCATTGGATTAACTCTAATGGGTTCTTGTTTTATTTACCGGTTTTGCACTTTCGCAATTCGAAGATTCTGCGATGAGACATCTTGAGTCTCCATGTCACGAGTTCCAAAACTCTGAAATAGAGCTTTTCTGCTCTAGCTCCCTCCTCTATATGACAATGGCCATGACCAAGCTCTTATGCAAAAAGTGCTTTTCGTGAATTCGCATTTCGTGAGTTTGGAGATGAGGCATCTCGACTCTCCAAGTTGTGATCCCTGAAACCCCGAAATGGAGCTTATCTGAACTAAATCCTTCCCTTCTCGTGACCACCGGTGGTGACCATAGGCTGTGCCAAAAAGGCTCTTTATATTTTGCAAGTTTATAAATTTCATTGAGTCTAATCGATGGTTGAAATATCCATAGATCCGACGGTCCATATCTTATCGTGATCTCACATCTCGCGAGTTTCCACACCAAGCTCCGCTGACTCCAATTCATTGACTTGTCCTATGATTTGATGGTCCAGATATGATCTTAATTCAATGGCTCAGATCATCTCGCGAGTTTAGTTATTATGTTTCTTGCCTCTCCAAGTCGCGATAGGCGAAGCTCTGAGATGGAGCCAGATCAACGGTTCATATCACACCTTGATCTGACAGCTGCGATTAAATCACGATTTTGCATCTCACAAGTTCGGTGGTTACGTTTCTTGCCTCTCCATGTCGCAAGTCACGAAACTCCGAGATGAAGCTGGATCAACGGTCCAGAAAAAAACTTTGATCTGACGGCTGCGATTAAATCGTGGTTTCGCATATCACGATTTTGATAGTTATGTTTCTTGCCTCTCCATGTCGTGAGTCACGAAACTCCGAGATGAAGCTAGATCAACGGTCCAGAACAAAACTTTGATCTGACGGCTGTTATTAAATCGCAATTTTGCATATCGCGATTTTGATAGTTTTGTTTCTGCCCTTTCCATGTCGCGAGTTGTGAAACTCCGAAGTGGAGTCGGATCCAATGATCAGAAATGTTGCTTCTCCTCCCGAGCTTACTTTTTTCCGCTTACTCTGATCTTGCCATCACTGATCTTTGTCATCGTTGATATTTGCTATCGCTTATCTTTGTCATCGCTGATCTTTGTCATCACTGATATTTTCCATCACTGATCTTTTTCATCGTTGATCTTGCCATCACTGACAATATTACTCCCAACTGTAAAACTTCCAACATTTGTAATGTCCCCCGGCCACCCACAAGCCAGGGAATGTCACTCCAGAGAAATATCTCATGCTTTGATACCAGTTGGTAACATCCCCAACCTTAAACAGGTCGGACCATGCTACTCTAGGGAACACTTTCGTTTTCTTATTGCAAAACATACGGTAATATACCCAGTATTCAACTAAGCTATGCCACATAAAGTTTCTCTTCAAACTGCATGCAACTTAAACATATACATACAACACTCTTGAGAAAGCTTTACATATAAACATAAACAAACAATTACATTCTGTAATATACGATTTCATACTGAAATAACATTAAACATAGATAGGCAGCATATACAGGGAAATACCCATAAACATACAGGCAATTATAATCACATATATGATAAACTGTAACATAAGCACGTAAATAACAATGCAGCATATAATTTTATCATACGATTGGTACTTATCTTTGAAATATTGTCACTAACTGCGTAAAGATTGTCCAGGAAACTCCCAGCCTTAGACTACATTGTTCATCACTCTCAACAGTGAGTCACCCCCAAGATGGGACTAAACTCCACCCGGGTAAAGGGGTTCCTAACCAGGCTAGGGTTCATAGACAACAGGAAAGACTCCATCTCAAGTGCTCTCTCAACTAACAGCCTACAACATCTCATTCCCCACATGCCTGTCCCACCCAAGGAAGTGTGCCCCTTCTCTGGTCAACAGTCCCTCGGATGCCCCACTTCCCTTCCAAGGCTTCAGCAACAGGTCGGAAAGGAAGTCTCAGAGCATTGTAGCTACAATTTAGCACCTTCAAGAATCAATCCCCAACAATTGTCTCACTCAGAGAATTTCTCATGGGCCTGACAACCTGCCTCTTCAATTTCCCACGGGCCTGACAACCCACTTCTTCAATCCTGCTCTCAAGATAACTAGGTACACCAACCAGAATGGTTAAGGAATAGGCTTAGATACAGTGAAATGGATGTCTCAAGGATAACGGACCGCGTGAATGAAAATGGTCATGGAATCATTGACTAGACAACTAAGTGATGGAAGGAATCATCGTGAAATTGATCATGAAGTATGATATTCAGAATGATCATGAAGGTGATGGTGAGGATGATCCTGAAAAAAGTGACCAAATGAGCTAAGTCTCCACGATATAAGTGCATGTCCCCAACTTGACACTTGTCATATCGGAAGTTACTTTGGTCCACTTGTTCCCAACTTTAGAACTTGGGATAAAATAATTATCCATACTTTATGCTTTAGGAAATATTAATATAATATTCCTTTTTGGCCTAAGATCTCTAGATTATCCCTTTCCCTTGACTTGTGGCCCTCCCTTTCCCTAACTGGTGAAGTTCAGTCCCCCATCTCTTTTATTGTGGTCAATCTGCGCGCAATGATGTATTTTATATTAATCATGAGACATATACAAAATAGGTGCATTGGCCTTTAACAACTAGGTGCTCTGGCCTAATTCCAAAACATAAGCATTCTAGCTTGTAATAACTAGCTCACCAGCCTATAGAACACATCATATACACAAGGTTCGTTGACCTCCATACTGCGTGCACTTTAGCTACTACGCGTGGTATCCGGGAATGTCCACACTACATCATTTTATTGTGCATTTCATGCGTGCACTATGCCATGGAAGGTGCATTACAAAATGATGTCAAAAAAACTCACCAGCTTAAGTACACTTACATTACATTTACAATTGTGTTTGGGCGAGGGATATTACAATCCCCTCCCCTTATTTATGCATTTTCCTCAATGCATCATACACCCATATACAACAGAGTTTTCAAAAATCTTCAAAAAGATGTGCGTATTATGTATGCATTGCATCCTCATGCTCCCAAGTAGCATCCTTGGGACCGTACCAGGTCCATTGGACCTTTAGAATACCTATGGCTTGGTTTCAGAGCTGCTTGACTTTCTGGTCCAAAATGCACACTGGATGCACTTGAAAAGCACCTTCTTGCTCCACCTGAATCACATTCCAATCAATAACATGATTAGCATCAAGTATATATATTTAGCAATGACATATGGAAGACATTATGAACATACATAGATGCAGGCAATGCAATCATATAAGCAACTGGACCAATCCTCTCTAGAATTTCAAATGGCCCACAAAATCTGGCTGCCAACTTGGCGCAACTTTTAAATTCTTCTTAATTTTTATCATTTGGTCCTCCATCTCCTTGAGCAACTCTAGCCCAACTACTATCCTATCAGTTGGATTATCCCAACTCACTAGAGTATTGCACTTTCTTCTGTAAAGTGCTTCAAATGGGATCATCTTCAACGATGCATGATACCCATTGTTGTAAGCGAATTCTACCAAGTGTAGGAAGTCTTCCCTTTTCGATGGTTTGTCCATCACATACATTCTCAGTATATCTTCTATCACTCTGTCCACCCTCTTTATCTATCCATCAGACTCAGGATGATAAGTTGTACTAAAGTTCAAATTCGTTCGGAATCCTTTGAACAATCCTTTCTAGAACTTCGAGGTGAATTTCGAGTCTCTGTCAGACACAATTGTTTTAGGAATTTCGTGCAATCGTGCCACTTCCTTCATGAAAATATCAGCAACATTTGTTGCCTTGTGAGTAGTTTTTAGTGGAATAAAATGGGCACCTTTTGTAAGCTTGTCCACCACCACCATGATCGAATCATGCATCTTTCTTGTTCTAGGCAATCCCGTAATAAAATCCATTGTCACCACTTCCCACTTCCATTCAGGAATGGGTAAAGGTTGCAACAACCCTGTTGGGTGTCTATTCTCAGCTTTAACTTTATGGCATTCCATACATCTAGTGATGTATTCAATGATCTCTCTCTTCATAACAGGACAAAAGTAATGGCTCTTGATCACTGCCACGGTTTTCTCATATCCAAGGTGCCCTGCATAAGGAACATTATTCATCTCATGCAAAATCATACGTTTCAAGTCTTGGAAATTTGGAACAAATTTTTTTTTCTTGTACATCAGTATTCCATCTATTCCCAAATTATAATTATCCACCTTTTGTGGAATCTTACCCTATTGTAGCATTGCTACCAATTCTCTGTATTGTAAATCTGCATTTGCAGCCTCTAGAATTTTTCTTTTAATATCAGTCTGATACATGCTAAAGGTTGTATCATTTAGTTCATGTACCCTCTTGTTGAGTGCATCAGCCACTTTATTCTCTTTCCCCTTGATATGATTTATAGCAAAGTCATATTCGCTTAGAAATTCTAACCATCCGCTTTGCCTAGAATTTAGATTTGGATGATCAAATAAATATTTCATACCATTATGGTCTATTCTTAGCTCAAACCTCTTCCCCATGAGGTAGTGTCTCCATTTCCTCAAGGCATGCACTATGGCTGCCAACTCCAAATCATGAGTGGCATAGTTTTTTTCATGATCCTTCAACTTCCTTGATTCATAACATATGACAAACCCATTTTGACTAAGGATTCCACCTAGTCCTTCATTACATGCATCTATGCATACAATGAACTCTTCATTTGGGTCTACAATCCTTAATATTGGAGCACTTGTAAATAATTGTTTCAAATGTTGGCACTCTTCTCACAATCCAATGTCCACTGAAACTTCACTCCCTTTCTTTGCAAGGAAGTGATTGGGTGTGGAATCTTTGAGAATCCTTCAATAAATATTATGTAGTAGCCTGCAAGACCCATGAATGATCTTACCTCTGTCACATTCTTCGGTGCTGACCATTCTCTAATCGTTTATATCTTCTCAAGATCCACTGCTATCCCATCCTTTGAAATGATATGCCCCAAATAATGAATTTGTTTCTGATAAAATGAGCACTTTCTCAATTTGGCATACAACTGATGCTCCCTTAATACTTGCAACACCATCCTCAAAGATGTTCATTCTCTTCCTCTGACTTAGAATATATAAGAATTTCATCCAAAAATACAATGACAAACTTGTCCAAATATTCTCAGAAAACACCATTCATTAAGCACATGAAAACATCTAGTGCATTTGACAACCCAAATGGCACCACTGTGAACTCATAATGACCATACCTTGTCCTGAAGGTGGTATTGTTGATATCTTGTTCTTTAATCCTTACCTGATGGTATCCTAATCTAAGATCTATCTTTGAAAATATCTTTGTATCCTTCAATTGATCAAATAGACCATTAATCCTTGGTAGAGGATACTTGTTCTTAACAGACACTTTATTCAACTGTCTTAAGTCAATGCACAATCTTAGTGTTCCATCTTTCTTTCTCAGAAACAATACTGGGGCACCCCAAGGTGACACACTTGGGCATATATACCCCTTCTTCATAAGTTCTTCAAGCTGCATTTGCAACTCCTTCAACTCTAGTGTACTCATTCTGTAAGGAGTCTTTGATATTGGCGTTGCTCCAGCAATTAAATTTATAGAGAAATCAATGTCTCTCCTTGGGGGTAGTCCTGGTACCTCCTTGAACACATCTTTAGAATCTTATAGGACTGCATAATCCTCCAAATTTGGCACCTTATCTCTAGGTGTCTCTGCCAAATGAGCTGCAATTATTTGACACCCTTTTTTGTAACATTTCTTCAACTGCAATGCTGAAATTTATCTAATGGTTACTGCACTGTACTTTCCTTAGTTTCCCTTCCTCATCCAGGAAAGTAAATACTTTGTTGTGATAGTCTAAGAGAGTATGATGTTGGTCCAACCAATCCATCCCAATTAGATAGTCATAGGAACCTAAAGGAAAGATGTTTAAATCTGCCTTGGTGTTCAGTCCATTCATGTTTATGAGGCACGACTTAACCATCTCATTAACTTTTCATCTAGCTCCTATAGCCAGCTGCACCAACCAGGATTTCCCATTCTTTCTTCTTGGCAATTGCAAAATTTCCACTGTCTTAGGGTCTATATAACTATGACTAGATCTTGAATCAATTAAAATAACAATGGTTTGGTTGTTGATCATACCTTCCACTTCAATCATGTGGGACTGATACTCTGCATGCTTGTCGTCTAGGGCTGCATAAATCCTTGGCACATATCTTCCCATGTCCTCCATTGTTTCAACTTGTTGTACATTGTGAGCATCCCTACCTTTTTCACCTTTGTGAGGACAATCTCTACCTATCATCCCCGTTACAACCCCAACATTGAATATGTGGTTGTCTTGGCCTTTGACTCCCTATGTCAATCGTTCTGGGTTCTTTAGGCGTTTTTTGTCCTTGTGGATTATTTCTGAAGAATGGTGGCTTAGCTCCCTTCTTCCTCTGATCCATCTTGAATTTCTTATTGTCTTCCCAAGCCTTTTGGAAGTTGGCCTTGCTTTCTGCTGATCATATAGTCATTTATCTCGCCTTATGGTCTCTTACAATTTCTTGGGATCATCATACTATATTTTGTCACTGATGAGTGATGGAAATCCACTCAAATACCTTTGAATTTTGACTGTCTCATCCTTGATGAAAGAGACATACTTCAGCAGTTCTAGAAACCTTCTCTCATATTCATCTATGTTCATACTTCCAAGCTTGAGTTCAAAGAACTCTTTCATTTTCTTGTCATAATATCTCTTAGTCAAGTATTTCTTCTCAAAATACTTCTTGAATTCCCTCCAAGTAACACTTTTCTCTTTAATGTGTTGCACCTGCACAAGTTGATCCCACCACATGGAGGCTTTTCCCTTGAGTTGATAGATAGCAATTCTACCTTCTGCATGAGAAGAATAATTATGCAATTGGAAATACTTTCTCATGTCCAGCAACCATGTCTCTACATCTTCATCCTTTTTGTGCTCTCCATCAAATGTAGGAGGTTTGATTTTGTTCATTTCTCCTCATAGTTCATCTACCCTAGACCTTTTATACCTTATGACAAGGGATGGAATTGAGATGTTTCCTATTCTCTTTTTGGAATGCCTTGGGGAGTGATGGTGATGTCTGCTCATACTTCTTGCTTTTCTTTCCTCATCCGGAGGCTTGTGACTTCCGGATTTTCTTAAGCCACTCTCCTTAATCAATTTATTTTCTATTATGTTCAAGCCCTCCAATAACTTCATGTTGAATTCATCCTGCTTCTCTTTGGCTCTCATAAGCCTTTCATTATCAGCTTTATGGATTTGGACATCCTTCTGCAAATTCTTAATGGTCTTTTCCATAATCATGTTTTCATTCCTTTCTTCTCCATGTCCGTTGGAGTTCGTTCCTTCAATGCCCAAATGGACATCCACCTCTCTGCTCTCATCTTGCTGACTATAATTCCCCTATGCTTCTTCCATTCCTATGGACTCTGAACTAGTCTGATCTAATCTAGTTGTTGTTAATTCTACAAAACGTTCAGCCATCGAAACTTATCAGGCTAAAAATTCAACAATTCATGAAAAATATGAACCATTTCGGTTCAATATATACATCAGAATTATCTCTCATGATTTCCTGGTGTTATCACCATGACAATTCTAGATAATACCCAAGTCTCGAAAACATAGACGTGTGGCACCTTCAAAGATACATCTAGGCAAGAAGGTGGTTTTCCGAAACCACTTTTTCCAAGACGCGATATCACGTGTTTCCATATGTCAAATCCACAACATGTGGAGCAGGCGACAGCTAGTCAGATTACCCCATTTCACTCATTCGGTACTTTGCATCCATGTGACGCCAGCTGAACACCGCCATGTAATGAACTCGAAAGTTAGTCATTTGAAATGGATTAGCTGAGCATGGAAACCCAACGCTCTTGTGCGTAGTCTGCCTGAGCTTCATAATTGGAATTTTATAACTACCAATCCTCAAGTATGAAGGTATCTGCTTATCCATAAATGAAGTAATCTCCAAATTTCTCAACTTTCTGCTCTCTGTAAAAGAATTTCAGTATCCACAAACTGAGATACATGGACAAGGCTAAATCCAGTGAGACTGGTTATTTGGGCAACATGTAATACTTTCTTGTGAATAAGGAGGAAAGGGTATTTTCGCACATTATAGCGACTAAATTCCACACGGAGCGGGCTATAGACTCGCAGTTGGAAGTCAGGTTGAATCCCACTATGAAGTATTTAGTCATCAACAGGACAGCTGCTAAGAAGAAAAGGAGCAAGCAGCAGAAGGAGGAATCCACGACTGAAACGGTCAAAAGTGTTGGAGAGAATCAATCGCTCTGGTTAGATTCTTTAAAGGAGGAGATCGCTAAGCTAAAGTGAGTCTTCAACTAAAATTAAGTATGTTTCAGTGAATTTTGAACAGCTGGTAGCAGAGGTAAGGAGCACTAGAGATGATAGGCCTTTTCTTAAATGACCTTTTTCTATAGGATAACTACTATCATTCCCTTTTTGTAATTTTGGGATTAATACAATTATATAAATACAGAAGTGGATTTTGGACTGCTTATTACAAAATTCTATCTGGTGGTGTTATGAGTCTTGTTTTCTTTTATAGTATGCTTTTCTTGTAAGATTATATTTCACTTCCATCTATCTGAATTGGAGGAATATAAAACTCAGAATTCTTTTTAATTAATGCTCTGATGCGGTTGCATGTTTCTTTTTCTTCTAATATTATGCAAATTAAACTTAGACTCATCGCCTTCCAAACAAATTCATGTGCACTAAAATTCAACCTGTACATCCATATTTATCATGCATAGCAAAATCACAAGGTAAAACGCATTTCTGCACACCTATATCCACTATGCATTTCTTCTTTATCGCGTCGACAACTTGCACGCACTACTTCTGCGTTGTGCGCCAATATCCACTGCACACAGTTTTGGTATTGTGCACCAATACTCCACATGCATTTTGCCCTATGCACTACACCATTTCAAAGTTCAATATGTTCCATCGCGCACAATAATATGCGCACAACATTGAATACACTTTCGCGAGATAACTTATACTCATACTATGCACATACCAACAAAACTCCTCTGTGTTATGCAATACTTGTGCACCCCATGTGCACATTACTATGTGTGTGATCAACGAGCAAGGCTAGATTCAGCGCGTGCATCCACACATAATATTCTTCTGCGTGGTGCCACAATTTACCGTACACACCTGCACACCAACGTTTTTCGCGCAGTGCCAAAATTTACCATGCGCGCCTGCACACCAATATTTTCCATGGACGTTCCATGAATTGAAATTTGGTCACTTCGAAATTAATCTTCTGTGAATATTCGCTTCAATTGCACCTTTCTGGCCCATCCAGGCTTAGTGTTGAAACTGAAGCTCTGATACCAATTTGTAACATCCCCTGACCACCCATAAGCTGGGGAATGCCACTCCAGAGAAATCTCTCATTCTTTGATACCAATTTGTAACATCCCCCAGCCACCCACAGGTCAGGGAATGCCACTTCAGAGCAATCTCTCATGCTCTGATACCAATTTGTAACATCCCTCAGCCACCCACAGGCCGGGGAATGCCACTCCATAGCAATCTCTCATGCTCTGATACCAGTTGGTAACATCCCCATCCTTAAATAGGTCAGGCCATGCTACTCTAGGGAACGCTTTCATTCTGTTACTACGGAACATATGACAACATACCTAGTATTCAACTGAGCTATGCCACATAAATTTTCTCTTCAAAATACATGCAACTTAAACATATACATACAACACTCTTGCGGAAGCTTTACATATAAACATAAACAAATAATTACATTTTGTAATATATGATTTCATACTGAAATAACAGTAAACACAGATATGTAGCATATACAGGGAGATACCCATAAACATACAGGAAATTGTAATCACATATATGATAAACCGTAACATAAGCATGTAAATAACAATGCAACATATAATTTTATCATATGATTGGTACTTATCTTGGAAATATTTTCACCAACTACGTAGAGACCATCCACGAACTTCCCAACCTTAGACTACACTATTCATCACTCTCAACAATGAGTCACCCCCGAGCTAGGACTAAACTCCACCCGGGTAAAGGGGTTCCTAACCAAGCTAGGGTTCATAGACAACAGGAAAGACTCTGTCTAAGGTGCTTGCTCAACTAACAACCTACAGCCTCTCATTCCCTACATGCTTGTTCCACCCAAGGAAGTGTGCCCCTTATCTGTTCAAAAGTCCCTCGGCTACCCCACTTCCCTTCCAGGGCTTCAGCAGTAGGCCAGACAGGAAGTCTCAAAGCACTGTAGTTGTAGTTTAGCACCTTCAGAAATCAATCCCCAGTAATTCTCTCGCTCGGAGAATTGCTCACGGGCCTGACAACCCGCCTCTTCAATTTCCCATGGGCCTAACAACCTACTTCTTCAATCCCGCTCCCAAGCTAACTAGGTACACCAACCGGAATGGTTAAGGAACAGGCTCAGATACAGTGAAATGGATGTCTCAAGGATAACGGACTGCGTGAATGAAAATGGTCATGGAATCATTAACTAGATAACTGAGTGATGGAAGGAATCATCGTGAAACTGATCATGAAGTATGATAGTCAGAATGATCGTGAAGGTGATGGTGAGAATGATCCTGAAAAAAGTGACCAAATGAGCTAAGTCTCCACGATATGAATGCATGTCAACAAGTTGACACTTGTCATATCGAAAGTTACTTTGGTCCACTTGTCCCCAACTTTAGAACCTGGGATAAAATAATTATCCATACTTTATGCTTTAGGAAATATTAATATAATATTCCTTTTTGGCTTAAGCTCTCTAGCTTAGCCCTTTCCCTTGAATTTTGGCCCTCCCTTTCCCTAACTGGTGAAGTTCAATCCCCCATCTCTTTTATCATGGTTGGTTTGCACACATCGATGTATTTTATATTAATCATGAGACATATAAAAAGTAGGTGCATTGGCCTTTAACATCTAGGCACTCTAGACTAATTCCAAAACATAAGCATTCCATCTTATAATAACTGGCTCACCAGCCTATATCACATATCATATACACAAGGTTTTTTGACCTCCATACTGTGCTCACTTTAGTTACTGTGCGCGGTATCCGAGAATGTGCACACTGCATCATTTTACTGCGCAGTTCATGCGTGCACTATGCCATGGAAGGTGCATTACAAAATGATGTCAAAACAACTCACCAACTTAAGTACACTTACATTACATTTACAATTGTGTCCGTCCAAGTGATATTACACCATCCTTCTTCCATATGAAGATAACTGGTGCACCCCCCGGTGATACACTTGGACGTATAATTCCCAGGTCTAGCAAATCCTTCAGTTACATTCTCAACTCCTGTAACTCTGGGGTAGACATCCGATAAGGCATTCTTTCTATCGATTCAGTCCCCGGTTTTAGGTCTATGGTAAATTCCAATTCCATATCTGACAACATCCCAGGTAACTCTTCCGGGAAGACGCCCGCAAAGTCTCTCACCATTGGAAGGTGTTCTAGACCTTCTGCTACTCCCTTCTCATTTAACACAAGGATCACATAAAGCTTACATCCCTTGCGCGTGATCTTCCGTAGCTACAAGGAAGATATGAACCTCAGAGAAACTCCTTGGTTCTGACCTACAATCACACGTCTTTGTCCCTCATCATCAACCAAAATCAATCATTTCGTCTTACAGTTGAGTATCACCTCATGTGATTCCAAATAGTCCATACTGATCACGATGTCATAAGATCCTAAGATCGTGACGTATAGGTTGGCCCTGGTGACAAGCTCTCCCAGGTTAAGGCTACTACCCGTAACCTTCCCACCAACCTTTTGTTTGGATGCCTTTACCTTAATTATTTTTAGCGTTTCCCTAGAAATGAAACTCTCTGCAGCACCAGGATCTATCAAAATACTAAGGGTCTGGTCATTGATAGTACCTGATGTCTCGAGCACAATCAACTAGTGCTTTGCCTAGTGGTTATTGCTACAAGAATCTGATGGGCCTTGCCCAAAACTCCCATGGTAGTGGGTTCAGCTGATCCAGATGCTCGGGTCCTCTCCTCTAGGGAGTCACATGGGTAATGTGGCTCCCCACATTCCAACACACTTTCTTTGGTCCATTATTCCTGCTACCCGAAGTAGAATCTGGATCCTAACATTGAGACCAACACAAACTTATTTCCCTTAAGTTTCTTGGTAAAAGGTGCAGAGCATACCGAAGCAACTCCAAGAATGGGCCTTGTACTGGGGCACCGTACAGTCGCCATGTCGTAAGGCATTGAACTCATTGAGTTGATGCTCAACTAATTCCTCAAAAATATACCTCTTCCTAGAACCGTTCCTCAAACAATTCCCATGACACGTCTTTGACGGCCATGTTCAATTGTGGCAGGAGCATCTTCCATCATAGAAGAGTGCTCCCCTTCAGTTGAATACTGCCATGTGGACCTTCGTGTTGGAAGTATATTTGTGAAACGCAAAGCACATCGCCATATTCTCCCACCATGCCTCGGTAGCTACGTCATCTAGGGCACTAATGAACTTGGGAAAATTGACCTTCTCGAGTTCACAGTGAATACTAACGGTACAGGTTGGGCATGTTGTGGACCCTTAGAGGTACAGGCGCCCTGGCCTCATCTCAGTACAGATGATGAATCAAGGCCTCTAAAAGTCTCTAGAAGGACCTTGTTGGACCATCATCATCCCTTACAACAATCAAATCCATCCTAAGGACTTGTTCTTCCCCTTGGGGGTTAGACTTTGAGGGTGCGTGCACCTCTAGAGGCATTGCACCTCCTTCCACAACACCACACCGCAAACCTATGTGGCATCCTCTAATTGAGATCACCGCATGGATACATTAAGTTTTTAATTAGTGCTAGGTTAATAATGAAGGGTTTATTGTAGTGGAAATCTTGGCAATCCACAGTCTCAGGGTTGAACTTGCTCTGATACCATATGTAACGACCCCAAACATTACGACTACTAGTGAAGAAAAAAAAAAATTAAGCAGGAAAGCAATCAAAGACAACAAGTAATCAACACAACTTGACGATGAACACAACATACACATTCAGGCAACAAACAACCAACGACCCAGCACATTAGCACGTCATGAAACCAGATGAACATGTGACACAAAGGACAATACAAGTGACTATCCGCCTGACATAAGAAAGACAACTCCTATAAGACAAAGGACAACATCCACCATCCCAACACAATGGCCTCGACCACCAGTAGCTAGAAACCTCTATGGCGCTCAAAACCAAATGCACTAAGGTGTTACAAACCAAGCACCAACATCAACTACAACGAACAAACACCCACATCGGGAAGCACAGAATCCGACCAAGTTATCATTTGTCTCTATCCATCAGGGCACGCAATGATCCCCTCATCGGGAATCATGTCGTCACCGGGCAATAGGCACGACAATAACCCTAGTGAAACATAACCTATCTGGACTAATAACGCGAGAAAAATCCAATGCGCTAGGAGACCGAATTAACTGACAAGAAGACTTTACCCACGCACCCAAGCAACAAGTCGACAAGATGCAAGATGATGTCACTCAAATTAAAATTGTGTAAGCTATTAAACGACTTCGCCAAAAAACCAAAACCATTATGTCTAACAAGTCCTATTAATTCAAAATTTATATCCTTGTCTAACAAATGATAATCCCATATATTTTTATAAAAACAAATAAATTTTTAAAACTTTTATATCATTTATTATTAATAAAATTTATTATTTTCTTGTGTAGCAAATCTACTTTTATTTTCCTCGAAGTTCATTTCACCTTAAGGGATATGTTAGTTAATGTACCTAATTAAACATGTTATATAATGTAGTTAAGTATATGTTTAAAATATTGATTAAAGGTTCAATTTTGAAGAAGGTTCATGTGAAGTCTATTCACCTTTGATAAAGAAATAATATTTCACATAAACTAAACATTGAAACAATGAAACCAGAAACCCAACATGTTGGTTGTCAAAGGATTACTCTTTTTAGTGCACACTTCACTTGATCCTAGTATTCAATGGCCAATTCATGTAAACAACAACAACCATTCGATATGCAGCTTCATAGTGGTAATAAAGATATCAAACTTCATATTAAAATGTGATTTAAGAGATCATTGTCTTTGGTTGATTGTCTCTCAATTTACAAATCTATAGAAGGGTTGATACGTGTTTAATTGTAATTCAACAATTATGTTTATTGTGATTCTTAGACTGATACTTGTTGGTTGTTTAATATAACTCTGTCTAACAAATTGCTAAATAACAAATGAATTTGCTTCCCAAGAATACACTCAGTGGTTGTCTAATAAATACATGGCATGTTGTCTATAAAGGTATGATATCGTTGTATAGGATACATGATAGAGATTCCATATAATGTATTTAAAATCGTTGTCAAAAAGAGACAGGATCCCTGTCAACAACCATCATCTAACCAAAGAATGGAGGTGTCTATAATAAATATTTTTTCCATTAATATTACCAATAGAAACGTTGCCTAGCCATGGCATCGGTGTCCAACATTAGTTACATTAGATGGTTGTAGATTAAATGTGTGAAAACACTCTCTGTCCACCCTATGATTTCGTTGACTATTAAGTATATAAAGACGTTTACCATTCAATATGTGACATCGAAAATACGTTCTACACAAAATTACTATCAAAATCAAATCGTTATATATTATTATCACTTCCATCTATATTATATCATTATCCCTTGATAAACGTATGTCTAGAATTGATTGTTGTCTAAAAAGGAAAACATTGACTGTGTTATGGCAATCCATACTGAGATCGATATACAATACATTAATTATATATAATTCATTGTCCAGTGCATATCCATTAAATAGATATATATTTGTTGTCAAACTATATTGTTGTCAAGCAATTCGTTGGGTTTTATCAAACAATATTGTTGTCAAGCAATTCAATGGATTTTATCAAAAAATATTGTCGTCAAGCAATTTGTTGGTTTTTATCATTCACTGCCAAGCAATTCGTTGTGGTTTATCATTCAAATTCGTTGAGTTTTTATATAACAATTTCATTGAGTTTTATCATAAGAAATCGCAATAAAAAGGGGTAAATTCGCAGCCAAATAAAAGGCTAAATTTGCAGCCAATAGATGGGTAAATTCGCAGTTTAATACTAGTAATATTTTGCAGTATAATAATTGAAGTTTTGCAGTCTAATAATAATATGCAATACAGCGATACAATATGCAATACAACGATATAATAATATGCAATACAACCTGAGTGGGCCTAATGGTTAAGAACATGTGTTTCCTCTTAAGAGGTCACGGGTTCAAATCCAGAAGGGGGTAGGGTATGTATACCTTCATAGACTTTACCAGTTAAGTCATTGGGTGGAGGTGGGTCCCTTGTCCCACAAACAAGGGGGTCTCATACACCAATTTGGTGTGCTCGCTTGGCCGTGACCTTAAAAAATAGATTAGAATATGCAATACAACGATATAATAATATGCAATATAGTGATACAATATGCAATTGTAATTTCGCTGTATAATAATAATATGCAATATAGCGATACAATTTCGCAATCTAATAATAATATACAATACAACAATATACAAATGGAGGGTTAAAATTTGGGTAAAAACGAATGCAAAATCTATGTAAAAATGAATGCAAATGCTATGTGAAAATGAAATAGATGCCAAGTAAAATCGTTGTGGGAAGGGGCATAAAAATCATAGGGGAAAAGTTGGGTAATGAGACACAAAAATCATGGTGTAAATGTCGTGAAAAGGATGGGTAAATCGCCCAGAAATTAGCGGTGGGAAGGCTGAGAAAAGACTCCAAGAAAACTCAAAGATAATCAAACACATGATAACGCAGAAGAAATCAACCACCAGAAAACTCAGATCTAATCAATCACAAGAAAGTGCAGAGATACTCATTCACAAGAAGGCGCAAAGAATAATCATTCAACCATGAATCAATCAAACATAGAGATAAGTAAGGGATAGACGGTTGGGCAAAAATTTATCCTTCAATCATCATCCATGCACATAAAAGAAAGGTATTAGAATCTATAGGTATTTAAACACCGAAGTGACGACCATTGATTCGGCTCCTAACCGACTACTCAGGCAAAAACATAATATCATCATAATAATCCATAAAACCCACACAGAGAAGTCATTGCAATCAAAATTTGGGTTTGCCAAGGGAAATCCATTCAGAATACAACAAGCAAGGGGATTGCAATACCGTAGGAAAGCATATGCAAGACAACTCATGGCAATGAAATCTTCAACCGAGCACAAAGAAATAACATGCGTAAATTTAAATTTCATTGCAAGTAACAACTTAACTAGGCGTACCTTAGCCAAACATGAATGCTTCGTAGTTTATGTCTCGTGTGGGCTTCGTCTAGCTCCTGCTTGTCGACCGATGTGACATCACCGGTACCTCCCAACCAACACTAGGGGTACTCTTCTTCCCCCTAAGCCCCCAAACCCACAAAGGGGCCACGCACACAATACCAGAGAACTGCTAGCACCCAGTTTGCCTTGCAAGGTCGAGCTACCACTCGTTACCCAAACTGGTTATCCCAACTCCCACAAGAGAATTTCAGTCAAGACAAAACTTCAACAATGTAATGTTATGCATCCAGATGAGATCCATACCCCTCCTCCTCCATCCTTTTTATAGAGTTTTTAAGTAATTAGTTTCCCAATTTCTCATTAAATTCTTTTTTCATAAATTTTAATTAGAAAAAACCTCCCCTCTCCACATGTTGCGCAATCCCCTAGTTGCACTAGAAAATTAATTTTTTTAACTAATTAATTATTCTTGTTTCCCTCGCCCACCTAAAATCATTCCTAAAAACGCTCCTAGGTGTCCCTAAATTCCCTTACACTTCTTAAATGACTTACACCTTACTTAATTCTTGTTGAGTTCATAATTAGAAAGTTCAAATGGCAAGATTCCTTACTAAGTTAGTTATTCATATTTTTCTTTACCTTTCCCCTTTTTTCCTTAAGTTTCCTATTTCTTTTAAGTTTCCCTCTTTTTCTTTTTTAACTAAAAATCAAATTTAGCAAGTGTAGATAAAACAACCAATTACCCTTTTTCTTCTTTAACTAAAATTTAATTTAGCAAGTGTAGATGAGACAACCATTTACCCTCTTTTCTTTTTAACTAAAATTAAATTAGCAAAAACAGATAAAAACAACCATTTCCTTTTTTAAAATTTTAACTCTTCATGATAATTTGACTTCAATAAATTAATTTGAATTTCTTACCCCCTTCTTGTTACATGTTTATTTATTATTAATTTTTTACCACATGTGTTACTTAGACCTAGATTTTAATTTCTCTGGGTTGGGCGACATTTTCATTAGGAAAAAATTGTTTTTAATTCTTACTTATCACATCATTCATTTTAGGGCCGACTAGGTTTATTCACTTACCAATTAAAATTGTGACGTGCCCTTCAGGACGCACTAGGTTCTCCAAGGGTGCCACTCACCTCTTTATGTTTTCCTTGCGCGACGTGCCCTTCAGGACACACTACGTGCTCCAAGGGTGCCACTCACCTCTTTCTATTTTCCTTGTGTGACGTCGTCTTGAGGACACACTAAATGCTCCAAGGGTGCCACTCGCCTTTTGACTGACTTGGTAGACATTGAAAACCCCTAGATTCAATACTCTACCAGGTGATCTTGTGGGAGACTAAGGGCCTCTAAGGAATAAGTCCCCTGCCTTATTGTGCACCCCTTAGAATCATCGTGAGCGATTGTCATAGTCTTCTCTCACGACATCGTGGGTCTTCTCGAACTAGGTAATCATTAACCTATAGTTCGAGCCACGGCGGGAGTGCTAGTAGGTTGTGGTAGGGCTTTTGCCACACCTCTCCCTCAAAGTATCTGGTTGTCATGCATGACCCCTCTACTCCACATGTGAGTCTGGTCGGCAAGCTATCATCATCCTGCATCATCAACAAATCATGTTAGCTAGAATAATCAATCATCATAACAACTAACCATCTGTACATATGTCATATCAATAACATTAAAACCCAACAGTCCACTCCCTGACTCGATCCGGAGTCAAGGGGTTTCATCAATGCCTCTGCATCCTCGAGGTCCGAATTCCTACACACTCAGGAGAACCCAGTCAATATCACATGTCTATGTAAATACAACAAAATAACATGTCATCATCATATCCATAATGCCTCATAATCATAATCAAACGGCCAATAGTATAATAAATTGGATGAATTTCAAGCAAGTGTCCTCAAGAATAAGTTCGCTCAGTGCGCGCAAGAGCACAATGTTACGCCATCAATAAAAAAAATGTTGTTTTTCTACACCACCTAATGATTCTTGGAAATATGGGCTTGGGATGGCATTGAGAAGTGTATGTAGTTAATTTGTAAATTTATAATTTATCCTTTTGCAACAGATTAAATGAGCATGAGAAAGGGTACGGTCTCTCTATATCCACCCCTTACATTCCTATAATGTGAGAATAATCCTTACTTCCAGCACTCCAAGTATACTAGGGTTTCCAAATTCCACAAAACCTTATCAAGATCAAGTACAAATGAAGAAGAATAGAAAATAATGAAGTATTTTCATGTTTTTTATGGTCAATGGTAGTTTTTTTCGATTTTGTATATAGTCTTATACAATTAGGTCATGTGCACATTCCACTTATCCTATAAATGACTAGGTTGTGAGAAAGATAATTAGCTCCATCTCATCATCACCCCAATGTTTATATTGTCAGAAATTCCATGTGATTCTTTTATTCATGTTTTCCTTATAATTACAACACCTATTTGGAAGAAATGCCTCTCATAAAATCCCTTCTATAATGGTGTAAAAATGTCATGGTTTCATTAAATCATATAGAGTAATTATGAAAACACTCCAACCTACTTGTTTGAACAATAATTTAAAGATCCACAAGGGTATTCCACTAATCTTATAAATTCTTAGGTTGTGAGAAAGGAAATTATCTCCCTCTCATCATCACTCCACTCATTCTACCACCATATTGGTGTAGGCACCATTTTATGTGTCACTTACTGAAATATTCCCCAAAAAATGTTATATGCCTTGTCATTGTGAATCCTCACTTGGTTTCATGTGTTATAAGCTTTGTTGATTCTTGTCAATATGGAAAATGTCACATTCACTAGAAACACACTAGTCCAACCTACTTGTTCTAACAATAATTGCATTGGGATTTCATTTGGTGCATGCAATAAAATTACACCAAGATTTGAAACCATACCATGAAATATCCACAACAATCAAACATAACACACCAAAGGGTCTCCATTGGCACATTAACTAGCATCACAAATTGTACTAGGGTTTCCAAGCACTCCAAATCAACCCCTACAAGTATACTAGGGTTTCCAAATTCCACAAAATCTTATGAAGATCAAGTGATTATTTATTCATCTAATGTTTCTCCCAATATCTAGAAAATTTCTTCAATAACTCTAGCATTGAAGACAATGGGAGAAAATGAAAATGAAAAAGAGTATAAAATCTTGAAGCATTGTAATGTTTTTTATGGTTGATAAAAAATTTATTCGATTATGTTAGTATTCTTAATGTTCACATTCCACTCATTCTATAAATTCCTAGGTTTTGAGAAAGGGAATTAGCTCCCTAGTTTTATCAGTCTACTCATCCTACCACCATATTGGCGTATGCACCATTTATGTGTCACTTAGTGAAATATTCCCAAAAACTCTTAGACACCTTGTCTATGTGAATCCTCACTTGATTTCATGTGTTATGAGCATTTCCAATTCTTGTCAATATGGGAAATGGAACCTTCACTCCCATCACAACATTCCAACCTACTTGTTTGAACAATAATTGCATTGGGATTTCATTTTGTTCATGCAATTTAATAACACCAATATTCAAAACCATACCATGAAAGACCCACCATGATAAAATATAACACACCAAAGGGTCCCCATTGGCACCTTCACTAGAATCACAAAGTGTAGTAGGGTTTTCAACAACTCCACATCAAGAACTCCAAGTATAATAGGGTTTCCAAATTCCACAAAATATTATCAATATCAAGTGCTTCCTTACTCCTCTAATGTTTCTCCCAATCTCTAGAAAATTTATTTAAGAACTCTAGCATTGAACACAATGAAAGAATATGCAAATGAAGAAGAGTAGAAAAGATTGAAGTATTCTCATGTTTTTATATGGTTAATGGAAATTTTATTCAATGTTGTTAATATTCTTCTATAATTAGGTCATGTGTGCATTCCACTCATATTATAAATTCCTAGGTTGTGATAAATGGTATTATCCCCCTCTCATAATCACGCCACATATCCTACCACCATATTGGTATATACACCATTTTATGTGCCACTTAGTGAAAACTTCACAAAAATCTTAGAAACCTTGTCTCTGTGAATCCCCTCTTGATTTCATGTGTTATGAGCATTGTCGATTCTTGTCAATATGGGAAATGGCACATTCACTAGCATCATAATAGTCCAACCTACTTTTTCAAACAATAATTGTAGTTGGATTCCATTGTGTGCATGTAATGTAATTACACCAATATTTAAAACAATACCATGAAATATCCACAAAAATAAAATATAACACACCAAAGGGTCCTCATTGGCACCTTCACTAGCATCACAAAGTGTACTAGGGTTTCAAAGCACTCCACATCAAGAACTCCTAGTATACTAGGGTTTCCAAATTCCACAAAACCTTATCAATATCAAGTGATTCTTTACTCCTCTAATGTTTGTCCCAATCTCTAGCAAATTTCTTCAAGAAATCTAGCATTGAGAACAATGAGAACAAATGAAAATGAAGAAGAGTAGAAAATATTGAAGGATTCTCATGTTTTTTTATATTTAATGGTATTTTTCTCAATTTTGTTAGTATTCTTATACACTTAGGTCATGTGTTCATTCCACTCATACTATAAATTCATAGGTTGTGAGAAATGGCATTAGTTCCCTCTCATCACCACACCACTCATCCTACCACCATATTGGTGTATGCACCATTTTATGTGGAACTTAGTGAAAGCTTCCCAAAAAAACTTGGGCGCATTGTCTCTGTGAATGCCCACTTGATTTCAAGTGTTATGAGCATTGTCAATTCATTTCAACATGGGAAATGGCACCTTCACTAGCATCACAACAGTCCAACCTACTTGTTCGAACAATAATTTCATATGTATTTCTTTTTGTGCATGCAATGTACTTACACCAATATTTGAAACCATGTGTGGCCCATAATAACCATGTTAAGCTTATAGTTGGAATGTGTAGAGTAATTATGTCAGGATACAAACCACACATAAGGTAAGAAAACCACATAATTATTCCACATTATGTTTTCCAAATATGCCAAGACAATATAGTAGTCAACATATGCCTTGGCCACACAATAACTTCTTATTATACCCATCACGAGGAATGGAATATAGCATTGGCATGTACTTTGGGTGTTGACCATAACCATCTATTCCTTTGCAAAGTGTTGACTAACCCTATGCAAAGTACAATTCATATTTTCCAAGTACAAAAATATTGATTGAAATTCAGACATACATACAAATTTTTTATCTTACTGCTTGAGTTAATCTTTTAGCTCTTTTGGGAATCTTTCCCATCTTCAATATTGAAGTACCATGTCTTGCTGATGCATTATGCATCATTTTAGCATATTCATAAGTATTTTAACATCCAAAATAGTGTCTTTTTAGCATCTAATTTGGGTCCTATGATTAAATTTATTTCCTCTTGAATGTCCTTGCATTCATATTTTGTGTCATAATTCCATATTACTATGGATTTTACGCCCCCAAAACAAATTCCCTATGTGTCCATAAATGGCTTGAGGAGAAGAGTTTTAACTCGCCATAAAACTCTAAATAGGTCTCAGATGGATGAAACATGGGTTGTGTCGGAATTCGGACACTGTATTATAGCTAGGGGAACCCCTCCCCTATGATTTTATTTCTTGGAAAATGGTTTGTTTGAGGATATACATAACTAGGGTTTTCTCAGTAAGGGACAATGCAATTTCTGAACTAGGGGTCAATTTTGAAAAAACTTGTCTCGAGATATTATAGGTAGTTTTCTCATGTAGGAATTGGCCAAACAAACTTTTAAGATCTTATGGAACTCAATTATGCTACTTAGTTTGTATTTTATACCGATAGACCAAATTGTCAATATAACCTTGAATGCCTTGACAAGGCGAGTTGCAACGCACCATAAAAATATAATCGAGCATTAGATGTATGAACTATCAATTTTTTTTATACTGAGGGCACCAGATTATATCTAGGGGAACCCATCCCCTATGATTCAGTTTCCCATAAAACATTTTGTTCGAGGATCTAGAGAACTAGGATTTTTATCAATAAGGGACAATGTGATTATGAACTAGGGGTTGATTTTGAAAAACATTGTCTTGAGAAATTGTGGGTAGCATGGTAATTTGGTCCTTGTTAAAACACACTTACAAGAGCTTATGGAACTCAATTATGTTGTTGGTTTGTATTTTATGTTGTCATACCAAATTCTCAATGTGTCCCTGAATGGATTCAGGAGGTGAGTTGCAACTCACCATAAAAATATAATCGGGACTTAGATGGATGAACTGTCAGTTTTGTTGGACTCCGGACATCGAATTAAATCCATGGGAACCTCTCCCCTATGATTTTCTATCCATAAAAATGGTTTTTTCAAGGATCTTCAGAACTATGGTTTCACTTAGTAAGGGATGATATAATTTATGAACCAAAGATTGATTTTGAAAGACACTATCTTGAGAAATTGTGGGTAGTGTGGTCACAAAGGCCTTGAAAAACACACTTGTTGGAGATTACATAACTCAATTATGCTACTTGGTTTGTATTTTATTCCCCCAAACCAAATTTTCAATATGTCCTCGAATGGCTTGAGGAGGTGAGTTGCAACTCACCATAAAACTCTAACTGGACCTCAGATGCATGAAATGTTAGTTGTGTTAGAATATAAACACTGGATTATATCTATGGTAACCCTTGTCCTATGATTCTATTGGCCAGAAAATGGTTTTTTCAAGGATCTATGGAACTGGGGTTTTTCTCAATGAGGAAGAATGCAATTTATGAATTGGGGGTCGATTTTGAAAAACATTATCTTGAGAAATTTTGGGTAGCATGGTCATATGAGCCTTGGCCAAAAACAATTATAGGGGCTTATGGAACTCAATTATGATGTTTGATTTGGATTTTATTCCCCTGGACCAAATTGTCAATATGTCCTTGAGTGGCTTGAGAGGGCAAGTTGAAACTCACAATAAAACTCTAACCGGGCCTCGGATGGATGAACTGATAGTTTTGTTGGAATATAAATGTTGTATTTTAGCTAGAGGCACCCCACCCCTGTGATTCTATTGCCTAAAAAATGGTTTGTTCGAGGATCTCCCAAACTAGGGTTTTTCTCAATAAGGGATAATGTAATTTATGAATTAGGGGTTGATTTTGAAAAACACTAACTCAATAAATTGTGGGTAGCACGGTAACATAAGCTTTGTCCAAGCACATTTATGAAATCTTACAGAACTTAATTATGCTACCTGGTTTGGATTTTATGCTCTCAGACCAAACTATCAATATGTCTCGCAAAGTATTTAGGAAGTGAATTGCAACTCACCATAAAAGTCTATTCGAGCCTTAGATGGATGGACTATCAGTTGTGGTGGATTCTTGACACTGAAATACAGATAGGGGAGCCCCTCCCCTATGATTATGTTTCCCAAAAAATGTTTTGTTGGAGGATCTCTAGAACTAAGGTTTTACTCATTAAGGGACATTGAAATTTCTAAACTAGGGGTCAATTTTGAAAAACAATGTATCAATTGATTGTGGGTATCATGGTCACATGGACCTTGGAAAAAAACACTTGCAAGAGTTTATGAAAATCAATTATCCTACTTGGTTTTTATTTTATTCCCCCGGACCAAATTGTCAATATGTTCTTGAATGGATTTAGGAGGCAAGTTGCAGCTCACCATAAAATTCTAATCGATCCTTAGATGACCAAAATTTTAGTTGTGTTAGAATCCCAACACTAGATTACAACTAGGGGAACCCCTCGCCTATAATTTTCTTTCCCAAAAAAAATATGTTCAAGGATCTCTGGAACAAGGGTTTTTCTTAGTAAGGGACAATGTAATTTCTAAATTGTTGGAGATATTACATACACCTAGGATTTTCATTTCATTTTATTTTCTAAGTTTATTTGGATATGTTGAGGGTCCCTTAGTCTAATATATTCTCCCCTCATTAAGGATATTCTCCCCTAGACAAGGGTTCCACATACCCTCTAGTCAATATTAGTTACCTTTTAGTTAGACTAGTTGAGTTAAGTGTTACATGTCAACCTTGGATTTCTCACCAAGTTTTGCAAGCTAACCTCGATATCATCACCATGAATGTGCACTTGCATTGGGATTATAACTAGTAAAAATAATTCTATATGTGTGAGTGATATCCTCCTCATTTCACTCAAGTTTAGCTAGTTAACTAATGATTGCATGGCCAGTTCACTAGGACTAGGTGGCAGTTGATTCCAGTGACTACCAGTGTGTGTCACATCTCTCTAGAAAATTCCTAATGCACATTGGCTTGGATATTATGGTGAGATAGTTGTGTCATACAAACTATATCACTTGTATGTTAACATTCTCTTACTCATATACAGAAGTTATTTCATTATTTTCTCTAATTTTTTTCTTCACTCTTCATCCACCATTGAAAGCTATGTATACTTCATTGTTAGCTAGATATTTTGTGTAGGTATCTTAAAACACTTACATGGTATTAGATCCCATTTCCCACTGGAAAGGATCATCACCAACACTCTTTTACAGGTACTGAAGATGGAACAAAACAACAGGAAATATGGAATTTCCCGCATCTGTAATTATAACGCCATATAATTACTTTGAATGGAAGCCAAGAATTCTACATCAGCTCAGGGGTAGAGTCTTCTATCGTATATCCATGGACACAAAATAATAACCGACCTCAACAATGGAAAAATCCAAGTTCTTCAACCACATGGATGAGGATCACGATATCCTATGCATGCCTATTTCTCCCAACCTATAGTTTCACATCGATGCATGTAAGACACCAAATGTGATCTGGACCACGTTGGTTGGTCTCTTTGGAAAGCAAGATGAAATGAGGGGTCAGTTTCTCAAAGCAAAACTGAACTCCTTGGATCCAAATAAATTTGAAAATTTCCAAGATTTATTCAAAAAATTTAAATCTCTCCTTCGTGAATCTACAGACTGTGGTATAGACAAATCCAAACAAGAAAAATAAATGGTTCTTTATATCATGGAAAAACTTGGACCAGAATATAGTGTATTTATCTACACATTTCATTCTAACAGATTAACTGTAGGACCAACCTGAACCATGCCTTCATTTTCACAGTTCATTTAGGCTTTGACACAAGAGCAGGATAAGCTCATTCAGATGGGCATAATCAAAGGCCCTAAGGCACATTAACTTGTTGTGAATGATGGAGGAAGCTCTCAAAATCCTAAATCCAAACCGAAAGGAAAAGGAAAGGTGCATGTAGAGCCAAAGAAGGAATGGTACTCCAAACCCTTCAATGATTCATCGGGTTCCAAAGGTGGAAAAATAAAGAAAGGGAATAAGTGTGGTTACTGCAATTGAGGGAACCATCCAAAATATGCATGCATGAAGAAGAAAATAGATCTTATGGTGAAAATACTTCAAAATAAAAATCTCAAGGACTTCATTCCTGAGGCTTCCAAGAAGAAGCAGAAGATAAAAATCCCCCAAGAAAGGTAATCCTCATGCATTAGTAGCTATTCATTCTTCTCCTAATGCATGGATTGTATATTTAGGCACTTCCCATAACATGGAAACCACAAAGGATATTCTATCTTTTGTAACTATATGCATGGGGCATCCTATCCTCATGGGGGATGAATCTCTAGTCGAGTTCACTAGAAAATGGAGAGTGGAAGTATATCATGGAAGCTTTGAGAGAATCCTACATGTTCCTCAAATTTTTTTGAATCTTCTCTCGATGTATCATATTGCACACTCTAGATCAGGTAAAAAGGTGGAGTTCACACTAGAATCTGTGTCCATATTCAATATTCAAGACAACTCTAAGATTGTTGTCAAGGGGGTAAATCATAAATCTAGGTTATGCACTTTCAGTAAGTTTATTGAACATGATTCCTCTATAATACTTACGCATGTTGACGATAGTAGTAGATTATGGCATGAGAGGTTAGGTCACATGAACTTCAAGTGCATGCACAACTTAGAAAAAATGTGATGGTCATCGGGTTACTTTATATCCACTTTTTTGAAAAGGGTTTGTGAAGGATGTGTGCTTGGCAAACATCCTGAAGATAAGTTCGAGAAGGGGAAGGCTCACAAGGCCTCCTCTCCATTGGATATGATTCACAGTGATATCATGGGTCCATTCTCGCATCCATCCATTAGCAAGGCAAGGTACATGCTTACATTTTTGGATGATTACTCATGTTATACCTGGGTATTTTTTCTCAGATAGAACCCTGAGGTCTTTGAGCATATCAAAGAGTTCAAATTACTTGTTGAGACTCAATCATGGAGAAAGATCAAATCTCTTCGTATAGATAATGGGGTGGGGTATGAAAACAAATATGTTCAAAATATTCTTCTTCGGGATGGAATATAGTTGTATCACATAGTACCATATACTCTGCAACATAATGGAGTTGTTGAGCGGAAAAATAGATATCCCAAAGAGATGGCCAATTGCATGCTACATGCAAAGGAACTTCCTCCCAATATTTGGGTTGAGGCCCTTAATTGTGCCAATCACATTCAAAACATATATCCTCACAGATATGTTAGGGATGGGACTCTTTACAAGGCTTGGATCAGAAACACGCCATAATTCACCCACTTTTGTATCTTTGGATCACGTGCATGGGATCGCATTCCCTTTGAGAAGAGGAAAGAATTAGATCCACAGAGTCACCCATGCATCTTTGTCGATTATCTCAATTATGTGAAGGGATATAGATTACTTGATCCCTCAAGAACCAACTCATAATTGAGCATAGTGTCTATATCTAGGAAAGTATCTCATATGCTCCACATGAACCCCATGCAGAGGATTTTGTACTTCCACCAGTTGCGGATGATGAGTCCACACATTTGAATATTACCATAGATCTGAGTTATTATATAAAGTCATATAATTTAGAGGATACAAATGCACATTCAAATCATTCAAATGTAGAGTCAGTACATGCATATGAGGATCCAAATCATATTCCCAAGTGGGTAGTGTCCACACCTCAGGATGCAAGAGACCTTTTTGAGGATCCAGCAAATCCAAGGAGGAACATATCTCAGTTTTAGGTTCCTCCTCGTGTACTTATTTCCACTGAACCCATGATGACTTTGCACAATTATATGGTTTAGTATTCATACCCACATACCTATAGAGAGGATGAAAGGAACCCCTTGTGGGAAGCATCCATGTAGGAGGACTACAACTCTCTCCTCGAGAACTAGACTTGGGATCTAGTTTTGTTTCCTTCAGACAAGAATCTTGCCAGATGAATATGGGTCTACAGGATCAAAAACGAATCGAACGAATAGGTGAGTAGACATAAGAAAATATTGGTTTCCAATGGATTTCAACATATCCACAGGATCGACTATGATGATACATTTTCTCCAGTAGAAAATTTGGATTCTATTAGGATGGCCCTTTCCATTGGAGTATCTGAGGGATACGAAGTACATCAAATGGATGTGAAGAATTTTTTTCTTCAAGGGGATCTCTCATAGGATATTTATATGGAACATTTGCATGGATTCAAACAGAATTCACCTTTAGTGTGTTGTCTCAAAAATTTACTCTATGGCCTCATTCAAGTTCCTAGAGCATGGTATGCAAAGATGGAGTCCTACTTTCTCTCCAATAATTTTGTTAGATGCAAATTCAATCCCAATTTCTACATGTTGAGGACCATTGACTCACTTCTGATCCTAGTATTGTATGTATATGATCTTTTAATCACCGACATCTTGGCTTAAGAAATTTCTACGGTCAATGGAATTATTCATGACAATTTTTCAATGATGAACATGGGTCCACTCCATTTCTTTATTGGTATCAATATCAATCAGGATTCTTCAAGCATCAATCTATCTCAGGATAACTGTGCTCAAGATCTCATGGAGAGATTCCACATGAAAGACTACAAGTTTTCACCTACACCCTTCTTATTTGGGGTTATATTTGAGGATGTTCGAGATACACAAGTGGTGGACAACACCTTGTATCGACAGCTTATGAGGATCCTTCCATATCTCACCCACAACTGACCAGATCTATCATATGCAATAGGGGTAATCTCCATATACATGCAGGAGTCACATGAGTTACACTGGAAGGATACCAGGTGCATCCTCAGATATGTTCAGAGCACCATCATTTATGGTATCCACTATGAAATAGGTTGCAAGTTGGACCTCATAGGCTTCACTAATTTTGAATGGGTTGGTGATGGCATCAATCACAAGTCCACCTCCAAGTACATGTTGAGTTTGGGTTCCAACCCAATATGTTGGTCGAGAAAAAAGCAGTCAATTATTTCTCTATATTTAGTAGAGGTTGAGTACAGGGGAGAATTCAACGTCACCATTCAGTAACTATGGCTACATAACTTCCTCGCCAATATTGGCATTCAGTTCCACCATCCAACTATGATCTGGTGTGAAAACCAAAGTACACTCATATTTTTTCGAGATCCAGTATGGAGACATAAGATAAAAACATATCAAGATTCATATGCATTTTATCATGGAGCTGATTCATGACAAGGTCATCGATTTACAGTATTTCCCTTCTTCGAAGCAGAATTTCAACATCTTCACCAATACTTTCACTTACAAAAAAATCCATAGTTTGCACGATCGTCTTGGAGTGGAGGACATAGTTTCCTAGGAATCGTCTTTCTCTTCTTTTTATACATTATATTTTGAGGGGGGGGGCATGAGGCTCTCCCTCTTTCCTCACTTTATTTTAGTTTTCATTAGTTTCATTTTTCATGGTTACCTAACATGGCCTCTGTTGTCAAGACCCATTCATTATGTATACTCCCTAGTAGTGTTCAAGGGGGTGTTGGAGATATTACACACACATAGGATTTTCCATTCATTTTATTTTCCTAAGTTTATTTGGCTATGTAGAGGGTCCTTTAGTCTAATATATTCTCCCCTCATTGAGGATATTCTCCCCTAGATAAGGTTGCAGCATACCCTCCAGTCAATCCTCAGTTACCTTTCAGTTAGACTAGTTGAGTGAAGTGTTACATGTAAATCTTGGCTTTATCACCAAGCGTTTCATGTTAACCTCGGGATCATCACCATGAATGAGAAATTTCATTCATATCATCACTAGTAAATAGAATTCCACATGTGTGAGAGATATCCTCCTCATTTCACTCTAGTTTAGCTATTTAACTAACGATCGCATGTCCAGTTAACTAGGACTAAGTGGCAGTTGACTCCAGTGATTTCTTGTGTGTGTCACATCTCTAGAACGATCCTAATGTGCATTATCTTAGCTACTATGAAAGTTTAGTTGTGTCATACAGAGTATATCACTTGTATTCTAACATTCTCTTACTCACATATAGAAATTCTTTCATTATTTTCTCCAATTTTTGGCTTCTCTCTTCATCCACCATTGGAAGATGTGTATGCTTCATTTCTAGCTAGATATTATGTGCATGTATCTCATAAAATCTACATGAAATAGGGGTCAATTTTGGAAAACATTGTCTTTGGTTATTATGGGTAGTGTGGTCACACTGGCCTTGGACAAATACACTTACAAGAGCTTACATAACTCAATTATGCTACTTGGTTTGGATTTTATACCCCCATACCAAATTGTCAATATGTCCTTAAATGGATTTAATATGTGACTTGCAACTCACCAAAAAACTATAAATAGGCCACAAATGGATGAATTTTGAGTTATGTTGGACTCTTGACACCAGATTACAGCTAGGGGCACCCCTCCCCTATGATTCCCTTACCCAAAAAATGAATTTTTTGAGGATCTATGGAACTAGGGTTTTGCTTAATAAGGGACAATGTAATTTTTGAACTATGGGTTGATTTCAAGTGATTGTGGGTAGTGTGGTCACATGGGCCTTGGACAAACACACTTGCAGGAGCTTACAGAACTCAATTATGTTGCTCGATTTGGATTGTATGCCCCCGAACCAAATTCTTAGTGTGTCCTTGAATGGATTTAGGAGGTGATTTGGAACTTTCCATAAAACTCTAACTAGCCTTTGGAAGGAAAATCCATCAATTGTGTTGGACTCCTAACACTAGATTACATCTAAGGGAACCCCTCCCCTGTGATGTTTTTGCTCATAAAATGATTTGTTCGAGGATATTTGGAATTAGGGTTTTGATCAATAGGGTTTGTTTCCTTTCAAAAGCATGCCAAATCATAGTCCTTTACTATGATGAAAATTTATATTAGTCCAATTTTACTCAAATAAGGCACTAATAGTCAAGAGATATTATAAGTTTAATATAGGAGGTACATGAAAAATACAAGAATGTTAGAAAAACAGGATCGTGAAGCAATAAAATAAAACAATGCATAAATAAAAAACAGAAGATACACAATACAATAGAGACACATATATACGTAGTTCACCAAGTGTGGGCTACATCCACCAAAGAAATTTTCAGGTCTGACACAAACGCGCCACCCAAGCACGTCTGCTCCCACCAGGACCTTCACTTCCTTCGGCTCGAAGAGTTGTAATACTCTTCAAATCCCTTATTGGGACCTTCCTGCACCCACAGAATGCTCTCCTTATGATCTCCCTTTCTCCTATCGGGAAATCAAACTTCACGTATTCGCGAGCCTTGACTCCTAGATTCGGGCCTCCCAATCCCCGAAACCCGATGAAAGTCTCCCAACGTTTTCCTTTGCTCTTATCGAGAACTTTCCTGATCGGGAAATCGGCACTTGTGAGGTCGTATATCCCTTACCTCGCGGATTCCCGATTTTCGATCACCGATGATACTCTACAACCCTTAGCGCCCTCCAGCTAACTCCTTTTACACATGACCGGTTGGTCCACAAGACCACAGTCCTTTCCCACTTCGGAGTTTCGAACTTCATGGATTTGAAATGCGTAGAAATTACGCCTTTGGAAATCCTGATTCTTCGATTTCCAATGCCACCCGGCGTCGACTCCCCACCAGGGTTGACCTTTCGACACCTGTCCTCCACTGGAATGTTACAATAGTGGGACCGTCCCATTTCAAGATTTCACGACTTCTTCTGTCGTGAGTTTCTCGTCACCAAGAATCCTGAAATACCAAACACCAAACTCTTTCAAATCCTCGGACACGCGTCTCTCGGATCAACGGCTATGACCGTGTCGAGAAATCGTGGATCGTGATTTTGTTATGCATGAGGTTCACGACTCTGGAAACCCCGATATCCTGAACTCCAAACTATCTGGGATCTCTCACCACGCGTCCTCGCCGATAGATGGTGCAAAACAACTGTCAGAAAATTGCAAATCGTGATTCCAACAGGCGAGAGTTCTATGTCCCTGGAAACCCCAAAATTTTGAACCCTGACTCGCTCCGGATTGTCGACACGTGTCTCGTCCAAGATCAACGGTTGAGATCCTTTCTCAGGATTTCGGGACTTTCAAGGTCTCGATTCTCAACCTTATGAAAACCCGATGACGCCAATATCCCAATGTCTCTTTCGGGTTCTTCCTCTGCTCGTTCAGCTTAAACCCTGCGCTGCTTCTCGAGATCTAACGGTTGACAAGATTTCACAATTTCCTCAGCGAATCCTGACCATCAATTCCTCCTCCTTGAGGATTTCTTGAGGAGGCTAAATGTCCTTTCCCAGAACTCACTCTCCAATGCCTGCGCTTGCAACCCCTACTCGAACCTTCCTCGACCCAAACCTCCTGGGCTCTCTTTCAACGATACCATGAAGGTGCAAAACCTCCTGAGCTTTTCCACTCCGATTCTTTCAGAGGAATTTGCGCACACTCCTCGCGCTCGACATTCAACGACTTCTCAAGTGTTGAATCCTTCTGACTCTGTGCACTTTCTGCAGCAACAATCTTCAATCTCCTTTTCTCACTTAATGACTGAGACTTCTTCTTCAGCCTGTGCGCCCCTTTTCATGGCTTCAAAAACTCACTTCCACTTCTGGGTGAATGAGAACAAAAGTTAAACTACTGAGCCTTCATCAACGCACTCCTTGCGGATGAATTCAACTGCACACCTTGCTGGAATCTCCTGGCTCAGATAGAGAAACAATTGAAACTCATTCCATCTCTCCCTTTTTAGACTTCAGTTTGAAACATGAAATCACATGCATAGCATATACAAAGAAAATGCATAACAAGAAACAAACATTCATGAGAACATCAACAATACACAGAGAAAATAACACAAACCATGTTCTTGAATCAAAGCTTCCTTCTAGTAATTCAAATGCCTGTACATGGGTGTTCTTCATACAGTATTCTCTGTTGGCTCTTCTCTTCTACTGAATGCTTGATAATCCAGAATCATGTTACAATGTACAATGAGGGTGTCTATATTCGTTTTCCCTCTCAGACTCTAAACTATCAAATCTAGACTTAAACATCCTATCTACCAGCATTAAATCTATTAAATGCCTCCTATCTACCAAAGGATGAGAGCTTAAGGATCAAGGTCCAATACAATATATAAAAGGCACTCCTTCATAAAGGGTTCATTTAAAGACTTGCGCTACAATCCCAAAGCACTTTCAAAAATTTTGGTTTGTTTATCCAGCTGATCTCCGCTTGATGTGTTGGCTCGCTTGATGAGTTGGCGATGCTCCTGCATCAAGGTCCTTCCTTTGTTATTATTCAGAAAATGAATGGATACAACCTACAACACACCCATTGTAACTTCCTCTTCTTTCTCTCACAGTCTCCTCTCTCATAATACAATATTCACTATAACACATAGTCACAATACAATTCCATCATAAAAGAGGGTTGTCTTCTAGGGGAAAAAACCTTGACATAACTTCTAGCGTCAGATCTATGACCTTATAATGAATGGTTCAGATTGACTACGAAATAACAATATTTGAATTAAAAAAAAAAACATTTCGGCCCCCTCATGGTTGGGGGGGCATAAATTGTGTATCGTGCAGTTTCTTTGACCTACATATGAATTAGGAAGATAATTAGGCTCCACAACCAACAATATCCCACTTGGAGGCTGATCACAACAACTCCATTGTTGTTGTACCCGCTGGACTATGATCCACCTTGGACCTGGGAAATTTATCATGTTCATGTTCATGCTTGAAGACCAACTGAAACTAAGAAAGAACTCAGTTTCTCCCTAGTTACTCCCTTTGTTAACATTTTTGCGGGATTCTGGCTAGTAAGTATCTTTTCCAACTTCAAATGTCCATATTCCAAGACAGATCGTATGAAATGGTACCTAAGATGTATAGGCTTAGTATTCAAATGGAAGTTTGAGTTATTTGCAAGATGAATGGCACTCTCGTTGTCATAGTACAACATTCTATTCTATTTATTCTTTCCCAATTCCTCCATAAATATTTGTAACTAAATCATCTCTTTACTAGCCTCTGTAGAAGAAACCTACTCTACTTTCATTGTTGAAAGTGAAACAACCTTTTGCAGTTTCGAAATCCAACTTATTGATATTCCACCTACAGTAAAAACATACCCTGTGGTTCTCCTCCTGCTATCTTTATCACCTTCTATATATGAATCAACATATCCCTATAGAACAGTTTATGAACCTCCAAAACATAATGCATGAGTAGCA
>ML824779.1:117455-127592 GCA_009831015.1 Picea engelmannii | reverse complement strand
TTTCAGAATCTCCAGAAGCTTACCGCATTCCAGAGGGATACGAACGACAGATCCTCCACCTGAATTCCACTGGAGAATTTGTTGTCATCAATCCTTCTGACATTCCAGCTGGGTCTTCTCAAAACCCTTTAGCTAATGACCCTTTTTGGACTGTAGATGTTGTTCGAAGTCCACCACGCTTGGTGCGAGATATTTATGGAACAGGGGAAGGTGCCGATGCACCTTTTTCCTACACTGTACCCCAAATCATTTCACCGGTACCACCACTTTTACAGCCACACCACCCGTTGGCCCGAACATACCGTCCGTTGGCCCAAGGTCTACTATTCCCCTCCAGATGGCCCAATCTATGATAGTCCCTCACATCCCGACTATTCCCGTCGGTAATCCGGTGGTTAATCAAGCTCCGATTGGCACACCTGTAACACCAAGACCTACACTCCCTTTTGGATTCAGGGCACTGAATGCTTCTACTGCCACCACTGCCCAAACTACTAACCAAGTTATACCGAGAAGTTCCATACCTATCCAACAACCCGGAGGGACTGGTCTTGGTGGTCCTAATCCGCTTGGCGGCACCGGTCAGTCATTTACGTCTGGTTCTCAAATCCCGAGAACTCTACCTCAAACTAGGGGGTATCCTTCCCCTAGAGGACAAACTCCATTCGGGGGGAACCCTCATGCTGGGGGGCATCCTCCCACCGGAGGGCAAATTCCATTTGGGGGGCACCCTCATGCTGTGGGGAAGCCTCAAGTCGGAGTCTACCATCAACCATACGGACAAAATGGGTCCGCCGTACCTAATCCATGGAACGTCCTTTCTCAAGGAAACCCACAATTCTCGGTCGGACCAAATACTCAAACTCCGCAACAACCCCCTTATGGAAAAATGCCAAACCCACCCTATAACCCACAAAACCCATCCGGTTATCCTCCGCTCACACATGCTTCTCAAAACACCTCAAATCCTATGTACCTTGGTCAAAACCAACCTCATACAAGAGGGCCCACTAGTTATAATTATCCACATAACCCGGTAATGGGCCCCACTGGTGTCCCTCTGCCACACCAACATTACCCACAGGTTAACCGACAACTACCTTTTCTAGCTACCCTGGATCTTCTTGACTTGTCTCGGTTAACGAATGATCCTATTTATCATTCTCTGGTTTGGCCAACTATTCCAGCTAAACTTCCTTCTGATATCCCAAAATTCAACGGAAAGTCCGGAGAAGACCCCAACAACCACGTTATGACTTTCCATTTGTGGTGTTCATCCAACTCCCTCATGGACGATTCGATTCGGTTGCGTCTTTTCCAATGAACACTTACGGGTTCCGCAACGAAATGGTATATTGAATTACCACGAGCATCTTTTCATGATTTCAACTCCCTCACCATGTCCTTCCTCACACACTTTCAACTACCCATTCGATACGAGACGGGTACTGAACTATTAACCTCCCTTCGTCAGACAACTTTTGTACACATCTCCGACCATATTCATGAATGGAGATGAAGACGAAGGCTAATCAAAGAGGTCATTCCTGACCAATTGTTAGCAGAATGGTTCATGAAATCGTTGTTACCCCAGATTGCTCGTGACGTTTCCATGGGTGGTGTAGTCACCGAGGAAGAAGCCATTGCCCGAGCCCAGTACCTAGAATTAGTCTATTCATAATCCGGTACTCTGTACGATTTGATACCGAACACCACCCATTCCACTAACGATCCATCCAAACCATCGAATGCCTCGCATGCAGATGGAGTTATTGGCTCCGTCAAAACCCAATCTACTACCCAGTCTACTGGAATGATTCAACAGCCCACTTCCACAACTTCTTCTAGTTCGACCACACCCTCTTCCACCCCCCCTCAAACTCAAGTCTCTGATGTGAACGCGGTCCAATCAACCCCTTCACAACAACTTGGGGGAAAGAAGAAAGCGAGAAACAACCCAAAGAAAAACAATAATAACGAACAACACAAAACCCAACCACAAACCCCTGCTGCAGGAAAACAACCTCAACGAAAACTGAAATTCCCATGTCTCATTTATGGTGGTGATCACTACACTCGATATTTCCCACATCGCGATGAAGTGGCCAAACTTTTCAAGGGAAATTCACAATCCGCTGTGCTCACTCAGCCTTTTCCGCAGCAACAATCTTTGGTTGCACAAACCCCCACGCCGGGGGGCAGTTCCAACCAACCCCACGATGAGGCCTCGACAAGTGCCCACATTTACATGTTTAACGAAGTTAATCTAACCACTCTCTCTGCGAAATATGACACACCAGTTAAACCTGATAAGCTGAAGACTGCTAACGGTTCTTCACCAGACCCGTTACCATCTTCTGTTAATCCTCCGTCTGTTAGCCCTCCATCCGGGCCACTCCAGATTGAGAAACCTTTGTTTAACTCTATCTTACGCCCTCCTAAGAGCATCATCCGGAAATCTACTTTCAATCCTAATTCACGGGCTGCCCAAAATTACAATATTGTAGAAGATTTGGCCCAAGCCCCGTGTGCCATGTCTGCCTTGGAAGTTCTACAACACTGTCCCAGCCAACGTAGAACACTCTTAGCTGCTATTGGCGCTTTTGATCCTGAGTCATCAAAAAACCTCACGTTTAACTTGGATGATCATCAACCGCGACTCTCCCACCAGCTAGCTTTCCAAATCGATGTTGTTGTTCACAATAAAAAAATCCACCGGACTATCCTGGATGAGGGAGCCTCTACCTGTGTCATGTCTCTAGCCTATTGGAAAGGTTTGAATTCACTTGCCCTCAACAAATCTGCTACCATGTTACGCTCTTTCGATGGACGAGGTTTTCATCCTCACGGATTATTACAATCCTTAGCCATTCAGTTAGGCGGCAAGACTGTTACCGTTTACGTCGAGGTGGTCGATGCTCCCCTCGATTACAACCTTTTACTCGGAAGAAGTTGGTTCTACGCTATGACTGTTGTCGCCTCGTCGGTGTTTTGATGTGTACAATTCCCCCATCAAGGAAAAATTGTTACCATCGATCATCTTGATTTCTGCACACCCGACGCTCACATCCCTGCTACCAACAACATTCCCTTTTTGGGAGACCACCCAGTTACGTATGAAAGCGTTGGTGTTGGATTATTGAAAGATTCTAGCCTCATGGGTACTTTCCCTACACCACTTCCACCCACCGTGCATCATATTTCCGCCGTCAATATGATCTCGACTATGCCTTACCAATCCTTGGAATCATCTGACCCTTGGATTGTGCCTAGTCCACTAGAATTCGATGTGCTCGGTGACACTATGCCACTTAGCCCAGACGAGGCTGCATACGTAACTATCCAATCTGCCTCTCCCTCTTCGAACACTTCACATTCATTGGCACACGATGCTTACTTGGTGCCCTCGTGGTTGGATTCCCTGTCGTCTGTCGTTGATTACATTTCCCAAATTTTCCCTTCGGACGAATCTATTATGGAAATGCTTAACATTGACGATCTGCCCTGGGATGATAACCACCATCGATCTTCTTTTCTTCCACCTTTGGAAGAAATTCATCAAGACATACGCTCTGTCATCCCTCTCGATGTTACCGATGCTCCACAATCTCCCATCCTCACACAAGATACTCTCTCTGAGGGGAACATGGGTAACATCTATACTATGATCACGATTGACATTTCAATCAAAGAAGGTGTCGTGGAAAATATTAACCTTGGCGCTAATTGCACACCCGATGAAGTGGTCTCTTACACCACTTTGTTCAAGGAATTCCGCGATGTCTTCGCATGGAGCTATGAGGAAATTCCAGGAATTGACCCTTCAATCGTCGTACACGAAATTAAAACCTACCCTAACGTGAAACCGGTTCGGCAGAAGCTTCGCCCGGTTCATCCCAAGAAAATCGCAGCTATAAAGGCAGAAGTTGAAAAACTTCTAAAATATGGCTTTATCTATCCCGTCCCTTTGACCGAATGGGTCTCCAACCTTGTTCCGGTTTCCAAGAAACAAGGGACCATCCATGTTTGCATTGACTATCGAGATCTTAACAAAGCTTGTCCCAAGGACAACTACCCTACGCCCTTCATCGATCAAATCATCGATAACTGCGCAGGGAGCGTAATCTTCTCTTTCATGGATGGCTTTTCTTGATATAACCAGATTCAAATCTTTCCTGCTGACCAACATAAGACAGCCTTCATCTGCCCTTGGGGTACTTTCGCCTACCGAAAGCTACCTTTTGGCCTGAAAAATGCTGGTGCTACTTTCCAGCGGGCCATGTCGTACACTTTCCATGACATCAAACATATCGCGGAACCTTACCTCGATGATTTACCTGCCCATTCATCTAATCGATCCGATCACGTCGATCACTTGTGGGCAATTTTTCTTCAATGTCGCTTCTATCGTATTCGTCTGAACCCACACAAATGCATTTTCGCTGTCGAATCCGGTCGACTCCTCGGTTTCATTGTCTCCAAAGACGGGATCAGGGTGGATCCCTTAAAGATCAAGGCCATCCTAGCCTTACCCCCACCTACCAATTTAACCCAACTCCAAAGTTTGCAAGGGAAAGCAAACTTTCTTCGCCGTTTCATCTGCAACTACGTCGAGATCACTAAAGGATTTATGCGGTTACTACAAAATAACGTCCCTTTCATCTGGGATGACACTTCCCAACGGTCATTCGACGCTCTCAAGCACGCTTTGACCCACGCTCCTTTGTTACATCCTCCCGAATATACAAAGGATTATATCCTTTACTTGGCCGCTTCTACTTCCACCATTGTGATGGTGTTAGTCCAAGAAGACCCCAATGGCGAAGAACATGTGATTTATTATCTGAGCAAGAGTTTATCTGGACCCGAACTCAGATATTTTCATGTTGAGAAACTGGCTCTGGCAACCGTCATCGCTGTCCAAAGATTCCTCCATTACATCTTATTACGCACCACCACGGTAATCGCAGACTCCAACCCTATGTACCATATCTTGACACGTCAAGTACTTGGGGGCAAATATTCAAAATGGATCGTTATTCTTCAAGAATTCGATCTTGAGTTTACGAAGGCCAAAGCCAAAAAATCCTTGGTGTTTGCTGAGCTCATCTGTGCTCTCCCTCGTGCCGATGAAAACATTGAACCTAGAGATTCTCTTCCCGATGAATCTCTCTTCCTCATCAGCACCTCCGATCCTTGGTACGGAGACATTCTCCTCTACCTTCAAACCCAACATTTTCAACCCAACATCTCTCACGAAGAGCGTCGACGCATTCGTCACCACTCTCGTTGTTATCTCATCCTCGATGACACTTTGTATCGCCGTGGTATTGACACCATCCTTCGGCGATGTTTGATTCACAAAGAGGTTGAACGCGTTTTGAACAATTGTCACCTTGGCACCTATGGCAGTCACCTTTCCGGGATGGCCACAGCCCAAAAAATCCTACGTGCAGGCTACTTTTGGCCCTCGATTTTCAAATATTGCATTGAGGCTATCAAAAAATGCCCACCCTACCAAATCTTCAACAAGAAGGCACGCACCCACCCTACTGCGCTGCACACTATTATCGCCATCGGCCCCTTTGCCAAGTGGGGCATCAATTTCATGCAGTGTAAGCCTACCTCAACCGGGGGGCACGGTTACATCATCGTCGTCGTCGAATACTTCACTAAATGGGATGAGGCTATGCCTACCTTCCTGAACGATGGTCATACTGCAGCTCTATTCCTCTTCAACCACATCATAACTCGTTTTGGTGTACCATGTGCCATTGTCACCGACCATGGTGCACACTTCAAAAACCAGATGATGAGTGAGTTACATGTCAAATTGGGTTTTCGCCATGAAAACTCGTCCCCCTACTACCCTCAAGTGAACAGACAAGTTGAGGCTATCAACAAAGTCCTAAAAACCATGATCTAATGCATGGTAGGGGAAAACAAAACATCGTGGCATCTACAAATGTTCTCCGCTCTCTGGGCCTATCGCACTTCTGTGAAAACTTCAACTGGATTCACTCCTTTCCAGTTGGTCTATGGCATTGAATCAGTCCTACCAATCGAGTGTGAAATCCCATCACTCAAACTGAAAGTAGAACTCCTGCCCCATACTTCTGCCGAAGAAGAAAGATTCTTGTACCTATCCAAAATGGAAAAAACATGTCGCGATGTTGCTCTCGTTAATGAGGCACATCAGAAACGAATTAAGAGTCAATATGACAAATCCGTCCACCCATGAACTTTTGCAGAAGGAGACTTAGTCCTCGTTTACGACCAAGCTCACGGTAAATTGGGAACAAGAAAGTTAGAACCTATGTGGCACGGTCCTTACATCGTGAAATGTGTCCTACATAGAGGTGCCTACGAATTATTTGATCATGATGGAATTTCCCTGGGAGAGCCCCGAAACGGGCTTTACCTTAAAAAGTACTATGCCTAGATCACCTAGCATCTATACTTTGTACATTACTGTATTTTAGTTTGGTGTGTTTATTTCTTTCGCATGCTCGAGTCGTTACCATTGCCACTCATGACTGTGCTTGTGTTTTCATGTGCAGATGACGTCTTCCTTTCCTATATTTTTTGGGTCCGCGGATGGCGCTAGCCGACATACCTGAAACATTGCTTCGACAGCATGGGTTATTTATCAATTTGACGAGGTGGTGAGTTCAGGAGGTATCTGCTTACGACCAGCAACCAACAATATGGCAGAATATCATGCTTTCATTGGACTGTTGACCCAAGCCACTTCTCTAGGTATTTCTCGGATCATTATTTACTTAGACTCCCAACTCGTGGTCTATCAACTCAACCATATCTACGCTATCCGTAGTCCTATCCTGCTACGTCTGCACTTACAAGTTCGTCATCTTGAATGAATGTTCGATTACATTGAATATAGACACATTCCAAGAGAACTTAATAGTGTTTCGGATGCATTATCTAATTATATCATGGATCGATATCTTGCCCACATATAAGATTTAAGGAAAGAAAAATTGTACATTACATGTAAATTAAAACACATCATAGACATCATCATGTACAAATCATAGGCATCATGAAAACTCAAAACTGTATATATATATATATATATATATATATATGGCGTGACTGAAATGTTTGTATTACATCAAAAAGTATGTAGAAGAGAAAAATATTGGGTCTTTCCACCCATACAACGTTGCCTGACAATGCATACAAAAAATATGATCACTAGAGAGACTCTAATCTCCCCGCACTACAATGTGTTGCGAGTAACACATCATCGCACGCACTATGCGCCTCAATAGAGAATTGATATTCTCCGGAACTCCCACAGTGTGTCGCTGTAGATGTAAAGGCACTTCCCCCCTCCGCAGAGGAGGGATGCCCATCGTAAGACCTTGGAGGTTTCTCTCAACCTCCCGGAGACCCACTACTGGTACTGCCGGATCTGCTACAACCGGGATGTCTACACGACATCCTGGTACTGGTATATCAGGCAGGCGCACTGCTCCCTTGTCTGCATGTTGGAAACAATACATCTGTTAAAACTCTCCTACATACCCAAAAAATATATATATACATCAAAAACTTAAAAAACAAAAAAATAGACAAGGTATGGCTCAGTCTCTCACCTGACTCATCCCAGTCTTCCCCTGCGGGCAAAATCAAGTCCATACTCCCGCAGAAATCTACCTCAGCATAAGGGAATTCCTCTATCCAGAGGTATTGTCGTCTCAGCCAGGCAAAGAAATCGCCAGTGAAATGGAACTCTGACTCCGATACTAGCCTCGGAGACAGACTAGTCCACCTCTCCATCCTCGGTTCATCCACTGGTCGCACCGCCAGTGCTATCTGAGGCTGCATCTGGGGGATGCATTCTAGAAAAAATGAGACCAAAAACGAGCCATAGCCAAACTGCTTCTGTCCAGCCCTGCACCGTGAAATCTGTTCCTTCACATTTCGAAGGAACCCTGCACTCCAGTTGAACAGTGTTGGCTCCAAACACTGAACACCGTAAGCCACCTGTGATCGTGATGCTAGATGCGCACTCGTACTGCCAGTCACGCTCGTGATAGAAAACAGTATAGACCAGAGGGGCTACTCTCGAATATCTTTGATAGGGATTCTACCCCCTACCAGTCTTGTTCCCGGGATACAGTGGTGTGCCAGATACACGTCCACTTGCTCGGGCAATGCCCTCTACCCAGTAAAAGATATGGGGACCCCTCTTTTCGAGAGGCCAGTCAGAAAATACACATCTTCTAACTCAATGGTTAAAAGATGCGTGCCGATATGAAATCCTTGTTCTGCAACATCCAAAAGGCCAATCATATGCTCGAGCAATAAAATCTCTTTCTTCATCTTTTGCAACTTGAAGAATTTGAGCAAACCACAAGCTCGCAAGGCAGCTCGTGTACAAGGACTCTGCAAGGCAACTAAGTCATCCATCTCATGTTCTCTTTCCTTCCATTCGATCATGATTGCCAAAGTTACCTACAAAACAAAAACAAATAAAAAACTCATTATTTCCACGTTTTGGCAATTTCGACAATTTTTAATAGCAATTTAAAACATGAAATAAGATGCCCACATCATTTAAAAGTAACCACACACTCTTTATGACCACCACGCCCTCTCTTAAACATGTAACATTCATCAAACAATGATAAAAACGTTTTAAAAATTCAAAACAAATTTGGGGGCTGCGTGGGCACTTGGGAAGATGATTTTATGGATTCCTTGCTAAAAAACGACCTATCTAATTGACTACTAGGGAATTGGCATCTTAGCCATCCTTTCCTACAACATTTTTTGTAAAAGAATCCCATTTTTCCATTAATTTTCAAAGAGGCCGATTTGGTTCTAATTGGGGCAACTTAGGGCTCATATTTTAAAATAAATGATGCCATTAAAATGAATGTGAAACTATGTGTTTGAAAGAGAAAGAGATGGACACCTACCTGGTCCGAACGTCAAGCAAAACGGTGAACCGTAGCTCTGGCAGCGAGCAAAACAAGATCTGCTTCAAAATGAGATTCTCCACTACTCCAAAATCCTTGCAAAATGAAATGGTAAATGAAGTTTCCAATGAGTGGTTATTTATAAATTTTCATTTTTCATAAGGTATGGTCATTTATGGGTTTCTCTAAATATATGTTGGCTTCGCTAATCCCTAGTTTGTAGTTCTAGCGTCGCAAGTTTCCGGGCAGTCCTGATGGATTATTCACCTTGTCACACTTATGAGCACAGTCTTAGTTCATTCTTGAGCTCGACAATATGAGAATGTAACCGGGTAAACTTTTATCTCTTTTCCGGACCTGTATGGATATGAACACATGAAAAAGGAACCCCCTGGAGTCTCCTTTAAACCCTTTTCAGACTCTCTAAATATGAAAATATTGTCGAGCTACCTTGCTTCCTTTCATGCTCGTTAAAAGGTCAGAAAGGGCGTCTTTCGAGCGATAGTTTAACCCTTTTTAGGTCTCGTTGGACTACTGTACGAAAAATGAACTGAGAGAGTTCTCTTTTAAGTGTTTTTCCAAACTCTATAATCCCTAAAAACCTTCGATTTTTCTGTCTTTGGACTCTTTAAAGCACACATCGACAGACCCATATGGGAACGAACCCTTACTTCTTCCGGTTCGTTAAGAAAAGGAAGAGGAACTTACCGAAGGTGAGTTATATCAAGCATGTGTTATCCTCCTAGAGCTCATTAAATCAAAAAGAGGTACTCGTCCATCTGGATGGGGGAAAAATTGAAAGGAGAAAGCCAAACAGTCTCTTGAGAACATCATCTAGTACTTCTTAGAGTTGCCCTTGAACACGGCACTTTGTCATTTGCATATATCATAATCCGCTGAACCTCTGCACTGAGCCAATCTTTTGAGCCCCTTTCACTCCTTTGGGTCACCTGACGCAAGTCACAATACCCACTGCATAGTTTTGGTCCACGTCATGTTTTGTTGTTGTGCCTCAGTGTTCAGGGGAAGTATTCGCCTTGAGAGTCAGCCATCCCAAATATCTTGCCTCAAAACCAGTGTCAGTCCATGTCCTTTTTATCTACCAATTACATCTCTATGTCTATTTCGTGTCGTTGATGGGGGATACATCAAGGCCCTCCCTCGACGAGTCTATTCCTGTCGACTT
>ML824779.1:67214-90513 GCA_009831015.1 Picea engelmannii | reverse complement strand
TTGATATACTAACTTACCCAAACGAGGCCCACATGACTTTTGGCGCATCATTTCCTAGGGTTAGGTTTTTGGATGTCTATGGTTTTTGACATTTTTGTTTATTGTAAAAAGGCCTTGAGAGCCTAATTGTAATCATCTTCTGGTGAATGAGTGCAACCATCACATATCTTCTCAGAGATAAGTCACCACCATTCTAGCAAGCTTGTTTTCCATTGCATTTTACAGTTTCAACTTATTTCCTTATTGAATAGAAACTAGTTTTACTATATATCTGTTATTTTGTGTTAAGAATATTTTGATAATAGTCTATATTCATTTCATTCTTCTCATAAAATATGGATTAGTGGTATCGGAGAGCTCTTCTTCGTGTCGTTCTTAATGCATGTCCCCAACGAGGTCAGGGTACAAAGAATTGGGTCTCAAGCTTGTTTCTCTTGAGGAAAAAATCTCTCGCACACTCAAGTGACCTCTCATGGGGGGAGAAAAGAAAGACGACGACATAGAATATCCCTTCAAAATGTTGCTCGAGAAATCCCTCACGCAACATAGGAATGAGATGATGGATATTTTTGCACAAATCCTTCAGCGACTACCAGCAGATGCATCTTCCTCAAACGAAGGTGCCACCCCCTTGAAGGTACAAATTAGCTTCAATAATCCTATATTTGAAGGTCAGATAGATGTAGATGATGTAGACAAATGGTTGAATATGCTAGAATAGAGGTATTTCTCTGTCCATAACTTCTCGAATAGAGAAAATATTACTTTTGCGCTCCTCAAATTCGTTCCCCGTGTCAAATATTGGTGGGAAACTTTCTATGAGAAGAAGGAAAAATAAGAACCCTCATTCTTTACAGTCGCGGTCACCTAGGAGTCCTTCAGGGATGCTATTAAGGAACAATACTACCCTGTTGGAAGTTATGACGACATGTATACAAAATGAACCACATTGTGGCAAGAAAGAGACCAAGCAGTGCTCGGGTCACAAATATCTTCCATACCTTGTGCACCAAGTTGGGTATCAAAGATTTTAAGCGACATCTGGTTCTCAAGTATCGCAACGGTCTGCATAGATACATCTAAGCTGAAATGGATTTTTTAGACATCTCATCCTTGGGCGCAACCTACCAATATGTCGTTGAAATCGAGCAAAAGCTCAAACAAAAGACGCTGCAATTTGGGCCTGGGAATCCCTCACAACAAAAGCCAGGAAAGGGTGGCCCCAATCTGTAGAACAAAGTACAGAGGAAAGACGGACCGCCTCAAGACAACTAATCTAGGCCACAAGCAAAGAAGGACACCAGAAAGACAAAGAAATATATCGGGAAGTGGTGCGACTTCCATAAGATCCCTTGGCATAACACTACTAATTGTCGCTCAAAGTAGTCGTTTGTGGCTGAGGTGAAAGCCTCTGAATCAGATGCAGGTTCCTACTATGAGTTAGAACCAGAAAGGGGGAGATAAATCATTAATGCAGAACCTAGTGCTACCGTTGCTACCACTAAGATCAAGCCCGATGAGAAAGAGGAAGGCGAGAAAATTTTTTATTCACAGATGTGGGTGAAGGGTACCCCGCTGCACTTCATCGTTGATAGCAGTATCCATAAGAACCTCATCTCAAAAAAGTTTTTCAAGTGACTCTCCCTGCCAACAATGCCACACCCGCAGCCCTACACCATTAGATGGCTCCACCAAGGAAGCGACATCCACATCAGCCAGCAATGTTGCATGTCATACAACATCAAGCCCTTCAAATACGAGGTATTGTGTGATCTTTCCCCTCTCAAAGTTTGTAATATTCTTTTGGGCCAACCATATTTATGGAAATGCCATGTTGTATATGAGTCTAGGCCTCGCAGTGTTGTTATTACTTTGAACAAGAAATTGTACAGGATATTGGAGGCAGTCCCACCTAGTGCTATCTCCTTGATCTCTGTCAAGCAATGTAGGAAGGTCATCTCTCACACAGGGAAGTTTGTCTTCTTTGTGATTTTCTCTCAGAATGAGCGAAAGACTACAACCACATCTAAGGTCTCTGTAGCCAACCTCTCCACACAAAATAAGAAAGTGGATAAGGTCGTCGAAGCATATTCAAATATCTTCTCCTCACCTACCGGGGTACCTTTGCATTGTTAGGTTAGACACCTCATCTCTTCTGAAAGATGGATTTCTATTCTAGATTGGGAGAGATTGGACAACTTTCTGGCCTCTAAGAGAAGAATTTTGGAAGTGACCAATGAGTTGGTTGGGTATTTCCATTCCGACTAGAATCTCACCCATGTGGCTGTGGTAGGATCAGGCCATCTTGTTCCCGCCGATCAGAATCTTCACTCACAGATTATGATTGAATATTGGGTGAGAAGAGGATCACCCTCCACATCATCAACTGTATAAACTTTTATGATTAACTCATATATATCATAAAATAAATAGAGGGAAGCAAGGAAAATCCAAGTGAGAAATTGACCTTGGTTGACTCAATCTAATGGGTGGTAAAAATGCATATCAAATCTTCTGGGTCAAATTGTCTAGGTATGTTTCTAATAGTATATATGTATATGTTATATTTGCACACATTTTTCAATCTAGAATACGAATTTTGATGGTTTCTTTGATAGTTCCATTATAACAAATTTTGCAATCCAAAGTCGCCTTAAGAAGCTTTTTTCCACTAGAGTCAAAGTTTGTAGCCATGTATCAATTATTTATTTACTCTTTGCTCCTACAAATGAAAATATTAAGTTGAGTGCATTCATTTTCATCACACCACTTACATTTGTTGTAGTCTAAAGGTTCAGTATTGACTTTTTTTTTTACATTTTTTATGCTTAATTTTGTTTAAAATTTGGTAAGAAATGTTGTATCTGCATATTTGAGTGGCTAAATCTATATATTTTGAGTGTACCAAGGGTTTTTCAACACCCTGAATTCATTTATGCATTCAAAAATGAAATTTAAACAACACAAAATTGTGATTTCATCCAAATATATATCACCTAATTCTGACAAAAAAAACCAAAACTTAAAACAATTAGAAAATGGGTTACATGAGGAAAGGGGTTACATGATATTCTTGGGAGGGAGGCCATGTGGCTCTTGTCTTCAAGTAATTATTCAAACATCCCTTGGGGGTTGTTTTTCCCCTAGTTCATATTCTTCCCCTTGTTCTCTTTTTCTTCTTTTCTCTTCACTCCCTCTTGCTAGTTTGTGTGCTCTTGGGATGAGCATGGGAAACAAATGGTAGGAAGAGGAGGGCCATTGTTGAATCGCTATAATAATTTGCTGATCATTTCAAGAGGGAATGGATGCCCTTGTGCATGATCTTGATGGTAGTTCGGATAGAACTGTCCACAACTAAGAATCCTTGGAGTTTCCAGTAGGGAGATTTCCTAACCAGTAGCACTCGATCCATAGAGATAAATGGAACAACCTGAGGGAATGCATAGTAGAGAAAGGTGTTCATTTCTTTGGTTTGTGCAGGCTAAGGGGGAAAGGGAGACGAAAATTCATATTTGTTGTGAGGTTGGGAAACCTTAGAGCTAGTTAGCCAACTATTGTGTGTGTTTAGATTTGTCCTAGGACCCGTCCTTGTGGATTCATAACCCTAGGTCGAGGGTGAACTGTTGTTGAGAGTAAATGAACAACAATGTCTATGGTTGGGAGGAACGTCCTTGGTCTGCGACCAATTGGTGAATGTTTACTTAAAATATAAGTGTTCTCCGTGTTTTTTGTCTAATGTTATTCCGTTGTGCATTTAATTATCTCTGAGATATGTATTTGTAATGTGCCTATCTACTGGTTATTTGTTGTGCATGGTACGTTGCTTATCTCTTTTATGTTGTAGCATGGATCTTGATTCATGCATGTGGTTCTTTCATGCTTGTTTTCAAATTAAATGTTGTTAGAATTCAATATCCGTTCAAAGAACTGAGTCTTGGGACTGTAGCGTGCCCCGCCTGTTGGTGTATGGGTGTGTTGCAACCTGTTTAAGTGGCATAGCCTGACCCGTGGATGGTCGTGTATGTCACATAGGGCATGATAGGATATTAGACAACAATATTTTGTTAAAAATCATTATGGTTTTATATATTTTATCCATGTATGTTTATTAGTATGTACAAGTGGTTTGAACATCACAATTTTATCTTGTACATAATTAATACAATGGTTAGGTATTCTCCATAGTTATGATAATTTATCCTTGTCCTTCCATTTGATTTATTCTAGCTCTATATTTAAACAACATGAGGACCATCTTATGTGCATGGATGCTATATTAGCTACTAGTTTTATATATGTTATTCATGTATGTTTCTTAGCATGTACAAGTGGTTTTGAAGATCAAAATTTTATCTTGTACATGAGTAATACATTGGTTGGGTATTCTCCATAGTTATGATGCTTTATCCTTGTCCTTCAATTTGATTGATTCTTTCTCTATATTTAAAGAACATGAGGACCATGTTATGTGCATGGATGCTATATTAGCTACTGAGATTAGTAATGCAAATTTTCTTTTGACAATGTGTATTTTAGATTAACGGTTTTGTCCACTATATATTTGGATTTCTTGTGTATCCTTTGCAAGTTAATTCTTGAGGTGTTCAACCATGTGATTATAACCCATATATTTTTGAATAATAGCATGGTTCTTAGTTCTTAAAGTGTTCAACAATGTGATTATAACCCATATATTTGCACAGAGAGATGATCTACAACCCAGTATGGGGGAGAAGTTGTCATGTGATGTTAGATGTGATGTTCGTTGAATTAAAATCTCAATTAAAAAAGTTGGCTCAATTAATAAAAACAAAAATTACACATTGTATTATATATATCATATTACTATTACTTTAGTAAATTTTTTATTACTTTAGCTTTTACTATTACTATTACTATTTACTATTACTATTAATTCTATTACTTTAGTATTTAGTATTTACTGTTACTATTTGCTTTAGTATATCTACTATTATTACCAACATAGATCCATATTAATCCCTCTAGGTGCTTGATAGATAAGGGGTTAAGATGGATCTATGTTGGTTTAAAAAAGACCATGGTTCTTGGCTTTGAGGCTATACTACAAGGATATAATCCAACAAACACAATATATTCATAAGGAATATTTGGCCTACAAGTGGGTTATAGAGACCATTTTGAATATTGATGTCTTAGGGATGGTTCTTTGGGCCTAAATCATGGTTTGGGGTCAAATTCTATATTCTAAGGCCATACCAATTACCTTTAGGGATAATGGGCTATGCATTGTGCTACAAACAACCACATACACCTTAAACATAGTGAGAATTTAGCATACAAGTGAGATGTACACCATTTTTGGGTTTCAAGCACCATGAAGGGCTCTTAAGGGTTACGTTATGGTTTAACATTAAACTTAGTACATAAACTTTACCTCTGGAGATCATGGGTCATGTGAAGGGTCCCATATAACAACACAAGTGTTAGCATAAATAATATTTGACATATTAGTGTGATATGTTCCTTATTTCAAAGTTATACACACCATGGATGGTTCTCAATGTGCAAAGAATGAATTGAGGTTAATTGCAAGGGTTTCAAGTCATAACATTTACCTTTGGAGCTAATGGGGCATGGGTGAGGCTTTGAATTACCACAAAGGTGAAGCATAGGGAACCATTTTTTTAAGTATTAGAATGCCAAATTTTGAGTTTTGATGCATTATGTATGGTTCTTGGGGTTGAAACCATGGTCTTAGGCCAAAAACAATGGTTTGAGGTCTTCACAATTGCTTCTACAACTCATTAGTGTTTACACCAACTTGTTCCATGAGTTAATAATTTGTTATTTACCTTCTCATAAGGATGTTAAGTCAAAATCATCAAGAGGAGCATGGATGCATTTTAATCAAATCATAGGGAGCTCAATTATATGCCACAACCATGTTTAAGAGGCATGTATTGAATTAGTAGGGACAAGCATGAAAAGTGTTTGAACACATTTGCACTTTTTTGGTTTTGAAGCATGGTTTTGTAGTGTCCTAGTGGTATCTTCTAGTGAGAATAATTGATTCAAAGGTTATGGTTGGTGTATATAATATGGACCAAAATATCGATAATCAATAAGCAATTCTTAGTGTTGCATGGATTGTATCATATCTTACCTACATAAGGAGGTAGATTAATGGGATTTTATGGTTAAATCCGATGTTCCACCAACACCGGGGAGACACATAGGGGACTTGTGGAATCACTTCCAAATTTTAGGGATTTTTTAGAAATGAGGGAGGGAGGATGTCACATATATAATATAAAAAATAAAAATAAACATAAAAATAATAATGATCAAATCTTCCTCCTATGCAAATTCATCATTGTGCAATATAAATGCTAAATAGTAAAATATTGATACATTAATTTAAATTCACCATTAGCCATTCTAGAATATAATTAGTACTAGGCAAAATAGTAGATACTAAAATTAGTACTAAGCATAAACATACATTTTTTTTTTTAATATCTTTTTTTTTTAAATTTAAAATTTTTAAGGGACCCTAAGAGTTCCTTTTGGGGCATATCTAGAGCCTTCTTTTTAAGGAGGACACCCACACATACTTTTTTTGAGGAAACTCATCCCCCACCGGGTTTAGGGTATAAATTTGACCGGTACTCCTACCCTTCAAGTTAATTTTTATTTTTTCCCATAAAAGTTTTGGATTGCAAAATTTGAAATAATTAACTTTATTAATATAATGAGATAATAAATATTACTCAATTATTTTGGATTTACTTTTTTAAATAGAAACAACTAATGTTTTCTAAAATGAAATAAAATAGAGTTTGTGAAAGGCCTCCTCACTCATTTTTATTCTTATTATCAAGATTCAGGAAGACATTAAAAACAAGCGTGGGAATGTATTTAAATGTGGATTCTCAAAAATAAAATATAATGAGAAAGTAAGTGTGCAAGAAGGTGTTTTCTAGCTTTAGCCAACCGAAGACAATTTCCATCACTCCAATTGCAATTTAATATTAATGAGCGTTACCACTATAGATAGTTGCATGCAAGATTTTGGGCAATGTTTCTGAATCCTTGATTATATTATACATATATAATATGGATACTAACAAATTAAACAAACNAGAAATGAGGGAGGGAGGATGTCACATATATAATATAAAAAATAAAAATAAACATAAAAATAATAATGATCAAATCTTCCTCCTATGCAAATTCATCATTGTGCAATATAAATGCTAAATAGTAAAATATTGATACATTAATTTAAATTCACCATTAGCCATTCTAGAATATAATTAGTACTAGGCAAAATAGTAGATACTAAAATTAGTACTAAGCATAAACATACATTTTTTTTTTTAATATCTTTTTTTTTTAAATTTAAAATTTTTAAGGGACCCTAAGAGTTCCTTTTGGGGCATATCTAGAGCCTTCTTTTTAAGGAGGACACCCACACATACTTTTTTTGAGGAAACTCATCCCCCACCGGGTTTAGGGTATAAATTTGACCGGTACTCCTACCCTTCAAGTTAATTTTTATTTTTTCCCATAAAAGTTTTGGATTGCAAAATTTGAAATAATTAACTTTATTAATATAATGAGATAATAAATATTACTCAATTATTTTGGATTTACTTTTTTAAATAGAAACAACTAATGTTTTCTAAAATGAAATAAAATAGAGTTTGTGAAAGGCCTCCTCACTCATTTTTATTCTTATTATCAAGATTCAGGAAGACATTAAAAACAAGCGTGGGAATGTATTTAAATGTGGATTCTCAAAAATAAAATATAATGAGAAAGTAAGTGTGCAAGAAGGTGTTTTCTAGCTTTAGCCAACCGAAGACAATTTCCATCACTCCAATTGCAATTTAATATTAATGAGCGTTACCACTATAGATAGTTGCATGCAAGATTTTGGGCAATGTTTCTGAATCCTTGATTATATTATACATATATAATATGGATACTAACAAATTAAACAAACATCATTAATAAAGTGTAAATTTAAAAATTACCAATACTTAACGATTAAAAATAGAAAAAACAGGTAAATACAATTGAAATTTAGCCACTATGATCTTCCCAAAAAAGAGACAAAAAAAACTTCCCAAACATCCACTTGGAGATGGGAAAAGACTCTCCAAACACCCATATCTCCCCCCAACAAGAGACGTGTGCCCCATTCACCCTGGGACGTCCCAGAAGTGTGGAAAACCCTCTCCCGAAACAACGTGGACCCCCACCCCCAACCTCCGGACACATCCTTGTGGAAATTGAGAAAAACGAAAGTCAATCGGGGTTCATAATTCGACGACTACAAATGTGAGACACAAAAAAAAACACCCCAACAATTTTCGAATCACAAAATCGCAAAAGAGCTATGGGGCCCAGGACATCGAGGTTTACAAATACTATGCGCCAAAACAAATTATAACATGAATTCTCGATTCACGATTCATGAAAACGCCGACGGACTTTGGGGCCCACTACTTTAGGTTCAAGGATTTGAGAGGCAAAATACAAGATGCAAAGATGCAACGATTGTTGCAAAGTCTCGATGTGCGAGAAGAAAATGTGGGGTCGGCTACTTCGGGTCCCGACAGTTGGAAATGCACCTGACACAAAAACAATGTGAAATGGATATTCGCGAGTCATGATATTACGAACAGGCCATGAGCTCAGCGCTTGGAGATTTCTGGTAATTTCCAGTTGGACGATGAGAGACTCAATTGTTCAAACCGACAGATGATTCGAAGAAGAAATTTCGAGAACAGAGTTTACAAACTCAATAACTCAAAATTATAAATGACGAGCACTCCAATAACAAAATTTTATTCAGAAATTGCTTTCAAGCTTCTTGTCTGTAATCGCACACTATTACAATTACAACTGTGGTATTTAAACACTAAAAAAATGCCCCTTCGATTTTCTAAAATATTTTAATCAAGGCGGTGTTGGAATCCGGTTTCCTTGAAAGGTTAACACAGCCACCGTTTATGAAATGTAAGACAAAATAGAAATCATTGGTTAACCCTCGAGTCTTGAAAGGTCAAGATGACCATCGTTTCATCATTTACAAAGACGGTGAGAAATGATTACAACCTGGCATACTCCCTCTAATCATTTCAGAATAAAAAAAAATTGTCGTAAACAAATGCATTACAGCTTGCAAACCCCAATATTACTTCTATGGATTTTCAACAATTCTTTTCCCAAAGGCTTCGTAAATATGTATGCAAATTGTTCTTCAGATCAACAAAACTGAATAGAAATCTCTTTACCATTTACCAGCTCTCGAATGAAATGATACCTAGTATCAATGTGCTTACTTTGTTTGTGAAAAACGTGATTCCTTGATAGTGCAATGGTAGACTTATTATCACAGACAATTTGGGTTGCATCATTCTGGTTATGCAACAATTCATTCAAAACCCTTCTCATCCACACAACTTGACATGCAGTTGCAGCTGTTGCAACATACTCTGCCTCAATAGAAGATAGAGTCACAATGGTATGTTTCTTTGATGCCCATGCCACCGCTCTAGATTCAATACTGAACACATACCCAGATGTGCTTTTTATGTCATCAATGGAACCTGCAAAATCACTATCAATATATCCGATCAGCTCAAAGTTTAATCTTGATGTGTATCGAATACCAAAATCAATTGTTCTAGTAATGTATCTTAGGATCCTCTTTCCTGCTTGCCAATGAGTACTCTTTGGAGTCTCCATGAATCTCGAAATTAAACTTACAACCAACACGATATTAGGTCTCGTTGACTTTAAGTACATAAGGCTTCCAACCAACCTCTTATACAGAGTTGGATCAACATATGATCCCTCATCATACTTTCTAAGTTTAATACCAGTTGCCATTGGTGTTGCAGCTAGCTTGCAATTCAACATTCTAAACCTTTTCAACACTTCATTTGCATAGTTAATTTGACAAATGAAAATTCCATCGTCAGATTGAACTACTTCAATTCCAAGAAAATATTTCATCAATCCTAAATCAGTCATCTCAAACTCTGTTTTCATGGCATTTTTAAAATCATCTATAGATAGATCTCCAGTAAAAATCAGGTCATCAACATACAAACAGACAATCAAAATTTTACCTTCCTGGTTTACTTTTGTATACAGAGTTGGTTCACTTGGAATTCTACTGAATCCAGCATTGATTTTGTATTCATCAATCTTGTTATACCAAACTCTGGATGCCTACTTCAATCCATATAAATCTTTCCTCAACTTGTAAACTTTATATCTATACTTATCAATCTCAAAACCTGAAGGTTTTCTTACATAAACCTCTTCTTCCAAATATCCATTTAAGAATGCAGACTTAATGTCCATTTGATGCATGATCCATCTATTCTGAGCTGCAATAGCTAAGACCATCCTCACAGTGTCAATTCTTGCTACAGGAGCAAATGTTTCATTCTAATCAATACCGGGTTGTTGACTAAACCCCTGAGCTACAAGTCTTGCCTTGTACTTTTCAACTTCACCATCTACATTCAACTTAGTATTATAAATCCACTTAACACCAATACTATTCTCACCTTCAGGTAAATTTACAAGATCCCAAGTATTATTTCTTTCAATGGAATCAATCTCCTCATCCATTTCTTTTATCTAGACATCCTCTTTAGCAGCTTCATCAAAACTTACAGGATCATATGCCATTAATGCAAAATTTGAAATCTGATCTACTTCTTCATTGTGATCATATAATTCTCTTAAGCTTCTAGTTTTATGTCCTTTAAATCTGTTTTTCAATGGAGCTAAAGTGGGATTTGATTCACTACTTACCTGTGAATCTGTTTGATGTCGACGATGTCCAGATGGCTCACCACGCTCATGAGTTCGGGGCATTCTAAATTGAGATGGATTGAAATCTGGTGCTTGTCTTGTTAGACTTCTTACTGCGGGTGTATGTGCATGTGGAACCAACTTTCTGTCTCCTTCATCCTGCTCATCTCCATCATCATCTTCACGGGGTAACACAACTCCCTCTGAAATTGATTTGTCAATACTTCCATCTCAGGATTCATCTTATTTAAATTGAACATCTTTGTTGATTACATATTTCTGGGTGATGGGACTATAGAGTTTATATGCCCTAGACTCTTCACTATATCCAACAAAGATACATCTCTCGCTTCTGTCATCCAACTTCCTCCTCATTTGTGAAGGTACATGCGCAAATGCAACACATCCGAAAATTCTGAAATGAGAAACATTGCAAGGCTTACTATCCCAGGCTTCCTGAGGTACATGATCCCTCATGGTCTTGGTCGGACTTCTATTCAAGAGAAAAACAGAGAAAATAACCGCATCTCCCCAATATTCATTTGAAATATGCTTCTCTTTCAACATGCTTCGAGCCATATCCATGATGGTGTGATTCTTCCTTTCAGCCACTCCATTTTGTTGTGGAGTACATCGAGCAGTAAACTGCCTTTTAATTCCATGAAGATCACAAAATTCAATGAATTTATTCATTTTGTATTCACCTCCTCTGTTAGACCTTAAGATTTTAATGGTTCAACCACTCTCATTCTCAACCATAGACTTAAACCTCTTGAAAACATCAAAAACTTCAGATTTTTGTTTCAACAAATACAACCAAGTATTCCTACTGAAATCATCAATGAAATTCATTAAATAAACACAACCAGTTAAAGAAGGTGTTTGCATAGGTCCACATAAATTTGTGTGGACAATTTCCAATGGAACTTTTTCTCTATAGGAAACACCTAAAACAAATTTCTCTCTGTGATGCTTCCCAAGTATACATCTCTCACAAGATCTTGTAGGTTGCAGAATACATGGCAACCCCTTTACCATCTGCTTCTTCTGTAACAGATCTAAGCCACCAAAATGTAAATGACCATATCTCAAATGCCATAACCAAGATTCATCTAGACTTCCAGCTTTATAATTATTCAAAGAACCTCTCAAATTATTTTTCATAACAAGTGGAAACATCCTATTCTTGGTCATCTCTACTCTTGCAATCAACTGTTTGCTGGGAAATTTATCATAGATTGTACATACCTTGTTCTTGAAGAACACTCCATACTTTTTCTCCATGAGTTGTCCAACACTAATAAGATTGCATTTTAGACCAGGAAAAAAATAAACATCATCAATATTTATGTTATGATTATCCTTAGTGTAAATTGAAACTACACCTTTACCATTAACTGTAACCTTAGAGTGATTTCCTAGTTTTACTTCAGACTGAATACTAGTATCAATAGAAGAAAATAAGTCCATATTACCAGTCATATGGTTACTGCAACCACTATCCAAAAACGAAATATCATTAGCACTTTCCTGAGTGACATTACAAGTCAAGAACCCAGGATTTTGATGATCCTCAGACTCATTTGTGATATGTGCAGAATGTTTTCCAGCATCTGCCTGCTTCTTCCAACATTTTTTAGCAAAATTCCCAAACTTATTACAATAATAACATTGTACTTTGGATTTATCATACCTCTGATTTTCTTTCTACCAGGGTTTGTTGTTGCTCCCTCTTAAATTAGGAGGATTTTGCTAGGACTTCTCCTTAGACTCTAATTCATTTATGTTGTCCCTTCGACCAAAAAATCGACTTCCTCTTCCACGATTATAAGACCTTCCTCTGCCTCTGCCTCTGGTAATATGCAGTTGCAATTTGAAGGCATGCTCCAATGATCCTTCTTCATATCTAGACATCCTGGATTCATGAGCAACAAGAGAACCAGTTAACTCATCAATTTGTATTTGACTTAAATCCTTAAATTCCTCTATGGGTACAACAATAGGTTCAAACTTTTTGGGCAAACTTCTCAGCACTTTCTCAATAACTCTTTTATTTTAAATATCATCTCCATACTGTCTGAGCTGGTTCACAAAACTCATCACTTGAGTCATGAAAGTATCAACACTTTCATTATCCTTCATCTTCATATTTTCAAAATCCCTTCCTAAATTATGCAACTTGACTGTCTACACCTTGGACACACCTTGATAACAGGTTTCAAGAATGTCCCAATCCATCTTAGAAGATGCAGCACTGGAAATCTTCATAAAAATGGATTCATTTAATCCTTGTTGGATTAATCCAAGATCTTTGTTATCCTTCTTCCTGTTTTCCTTCAGCAAAACATGGTCAACATTAGACAGAGCCAATTCTGTTGCTGCATCGACTGGCTCAACATAACCATCAATAACATAAGTCCATAAATCCTGAGAACGCATAATCGTCCTCATCCGAATATACCAAGAGTCATATGAATTCTCGTTCAGCACAGGAACCTGAACCTAAGAAGAGTTGCTACCAGACGTAGCCATTAAAAAAAATTGAAAGAAATCAAATAAGCCTTCACGCAGAAAAATAGGAAAGTGAAATTGGGCACCAACAAGAATTACGTGTGCTGAAATGAGCAACTGACAGGATGCACTGCAGGATAGATTGGCTGCTCTGATACCAAATGAGAAAAATGAAAGTCAATTGGGGTTCGGGAATCGACGACTACAAACGCCAAACACAAAACAAAACACCCCAACAACTGCCGAATCGCGAAATCGCGAAAGAGCTGTGTGGCCCAGGATAGCGGGGTTTCGGGGATTGGGGTTTACAAATACTATGCCCCAAAACAAATTATAACATGAATTCACGATTCACAAAAACGTCGACAGACTTTGGGGCCCACTACTTCAGGTTTGAGGATTTGAGAGGCAAAATACAAGATGCAAAGATGCAACGATTGTTGCAAAGTCCTGATGTGCAAGAAGAAGATGTGGGGCTGGCTACTTCGGGTCTCGACAGTTGGAAATGCACCTGACACAAAAACAATGTGAAACGGATATTCGTGAGTTGCGATATTACGAACAGGCCATGAGCTCAGTGCTTGGAGATTTCTGGTAATTTCCAGTTGGAGGATGAACAAATCAATTATTCAAACCGACAGATGATTCGAAGAAGAAATTGCCAGAACAGAGTTTACAAACTCAATAACTCAAAATTATAAACATCGAGCACTCCAATAACAGAATTTTATTCAAAAATTGCTTTCAAGCTTCTTGTTTGTAATCGCAAGCTATTGCAATTACAACTGTGGTATTTAAACACTAACAAAATACCCCTTCGATCTTCTAAAAGATTTTAATCAAGGCGGTGTTGGAATCCGGTTTCCTTGAAAGGCTAATGTGGCCACCGTTTAGGCAATGTAAGACAAAATAGAAATTGATGGTTAACCCTCAAGTCTTGAAAGGTCAAGACGGCCACCGTTTCATCGTTTACAAGACGGTGAGAAATGATTACACCCTAACAGAAATTCTATGTAAAAAAACCCTATCATGTTTACATAAATACCAAATTTAATGAAGCCCATGATTTGTACTCAAAATAACCGAAAAACAAATTTTCCATAAAATCATGTAAGCCCTTCAAATGTTTTTACCTATTTCAAATTGGCACATTTCAAATCTAGCATAGTTTGAAAGTAACTCCCGCTATTTACTACTATATAACAATTTGTCTCACCACTCCATATGCATCTTTCTCTAAATTCGTTGCTTGAAACACCAAGAGCAGAGAAGAGACATTTGCTTTGGCTTGTCGTGCATAACATTTTTATACAAAGTTGGCCAGCGTGCATTTTCATAGTTCTTAAACAAGAAAAATTGAGTCCTTGAATTCGTCTATTGCATTTATTTTCTATTGTGTCTGATTTTCTGTCAAAATGAATTCGTCCTTGACTGCGGCCAGTTTAAGCTCTCCAGATATTCCCCAAGAGAATCTCAGCGATAGCCAGCGGAATTCTATATATCGTGGGGTGACAAAGTAATTCATTAAAACCAACCATTTCTCTGTTTGCCTTCTGCTTTACAGAAGATAATGCTTTATATTTTTTTTGTTAGGTTTTCTTTCTCTGTCGTCTTCTCAACCTAAGATGATTCTTTATATTGTTTTGTTAACGGCATTGCAGACATAGATGCACTGGCAGGTATGAAGCCCATCTATGGGACGGTACTCGAAAAACCGAGGGAGCTAAGCGAAATGGTTCAGCGCCACATCAAATCATCCTTCGAGAGTTGTTATTGTTCAGCGCCAAAAGTAGTGCCCCACCCCAAAGCACACTTTTGGCAGATCCTAAAGTTGGTGGGCAAGTAAGCTTGGCGGTGGCGCCAAATCTAGCCGGTGCGCCCAGATCTTAGATCGTGACTAGATCAGTGACCATAGTCTATTGCGGGGACGCAACATGCTTGGACGATATTTTTCTTAAGCAGTCCCGCAATGAAAACCATGGTATGGAGAAAATACTGCGTGGCGAAATGTGATAGATTGCGGGCCCAAAAGTAGTCTGAACCCAAACCACCTCTGAGCGGCTCTGCAATTACATGTTTATATGGCATCCTATCCGAGAGAAGCACGTGTTCGTGCCCTTGAGAATTAACTCTCGATCAATCTTAGAGGAAAGACAAGTAATGAAAGTAGAGCCGGTGGTTGAAACCTCGACTCACTCCATAAATGGAAGGCATGGAAGGCCCGACCATGGGAACTGAATCATCATCCCGTTGTACCCCTGTGGCAGATTTTCCTACAAAACCCATGTCGATCTGAGATCGCATCCGACAGAGGGGTCCATGTTCAGTTTGACAGAAGAACTCGTTGACGCAAAGCTTTGATTGTAATGAAAATGTCACACTCTTGGTAGTGGCGTATTGTTCTGAGTATAATAGATAATTTTAATATTTTGTTAAGGGGGTCGATGGTTGAGCTAGGCTCCTAGATTGTAAAATTTTAATGAAACACTCTGGTTATCTCGTTATGTAATTTGATGTGAGACTTCTTGTTTAATGAAAGTCATCTTCCTTTTCCATTTGGTTTGCCTCTGATACTTAAGTGTCCATGGTTGAAGGATTCACATTGATTGTTATGGCTGTGTTGTGATGTATTTTTTATCGCAATTATGTTTTAACACTCTTCAGTTTCCTGAAACTTCGAATTCAAGAGGATCTTGTTTTCAGATTTTTTCCTCCTTAGGTTGTTGGAAGACCTGATGTCGAGAGAAGACATTTATATCTTCTCCTCAATTTCTTCCTCCTACTCACCCTTACTACAACTTACTAGCTGAAGTTGATCAAGACCTCATTTTCTTGTGCATACTGCCCCAGTTTTCTGAGTTAAAACAATATTCTCTTGAGTCTGCCCCATTTGACCTCTTTAAATCCATTAACCGTGACATATAACCTGATGGGTACTGGGCTTACCTTCGATGCAATCCGGAGGTGACTTCTAGTGCTAACATTTCTGGCGTTGTTGTCGAGGAATGAATTGAAGATTTTTCCCTGGGATTGAATGACAAAGCTTATTGATTTTGAAGGTGCATCAGAACTCAATACATCAAAGATTGCAACTGTGCACCTAGTGACTCCACTATTTCGGTCATGGCTTCCAGAGGCAGACCTGCACATCTGCCTCTAGATACACTTGAAGTTGACCCAAAGAAGATTATCAAGAAAGGAAATCTTTCTCGAGAAGGATTTAGTTGTTGTCCCATATTGAAAATCTCTCTAGGAGAATGATAATGACCAGATCTAGTATTTGATGGTGAACAAAGACCAAACACTTTTAGACTGCATATCATTCACCTAGAGACTCCATGTTTAAAGAATCCAGTGGCAACTCCATAGTTTTAAGAACTCATATTTTTAGATGGAAGTCATTTTGGCTCGCAGGTTTGCTCCTTTTAATTTCTCTGTTGTTCTTGGTTTTCCAAATGTTGTTCCTACTGTGGATTAGTGGGTTGTTTTTTTTCCCATATTTAGAGAACACGGAGATGACAACCATGCCGAGCATATATGTGAGTTAAATGAACTCATGCATCAGTGGTAGATACATCATGAGGATGTATTAATGAATATGTTCATGTTCTCATTAGACGAGGATGCTCGTGAGTGGTATCGATCCTTACCTCCTGCTAGCATCTCCTCCCCGAGAGATTTTCATGCAACTTTCAATACTCAATGTCAAAAGTTTTATTCCTCTGAGTTAATTCGTCATAGTTGTTGTGAGGAATATAGAGATGGTGTTCAGGACATAGTTCGTTCTTGCGAAAGCTGTGAGAATGAAGGATATACCTAGGAGGAGTTGATGGAGTTGGTAAAATAAAATTCTGCAAGAATAGAGGGATTGGAGGTAAATTTTGGTTGCTACTCTTATGAATAAAATGTAGAGGATATTTTGGTCCTTGAAACAGATGTTCTTGGGAGCCCTACTTATTATGAAGAGGTGATTTCGGATACTGACAAAGAACAAACAAATTTTGATGGATATCCCAACGAAGATGATGAAGAGCAGAGCTTTTGCATGGTTCTTGTTTATAGTGATTGTGAAATTGATCTTGGGGAGACCCATGAAGAAGAAAAGGGGGAGCCACATCTCTCGGCTATCTTGGCTTCAATATTTGCCCCTTTCAATTTCTCAGCAATAGCTGGTTATCCACATCCAATACTGGATAGAGATGAATGGATGACTATCTTTCGAGATTTCAGGGAAGCAAGCGTGACGATCTCGGTAAGAACTTATTAAAATTTCATGTATGCATGCTCGAGCATGACTTCTTTCACAAGGATGTCTAGATCAAGATGTTTGGATTTTCTTTAGAGGAAGATGCTCTTGACTGGTGTCTATCTCTCCCTACTGCTATTATCCATCCTTTGAAGGATTTTCATGATGCTTTTAATTCATATTAAGTGTTCCTCATGTGATGAGTCTGGTAAAGATCTGATTGAGAGAGAAAGCAAGGATAAAAGTGAGTATCTTGGAAATATGGATGAATTGTTTCCTCTCTCTATTTCCCAAGAAGAAGTCCTTCCAGATATGATTGATGATGGCATAGCTGTGGATGCATTATTTTACGCCCCTAGTACACCTGTTGTCTAAGTTTTAAAAGAAGAAATGGTTGAAGAAAAGAATCAAGATATTTCTCTTTTCTCTTTGCAAGATAAAAGAGTTATGCACTCACCTACCCCTGAAGAGTATTCATAAGTAGAAAGCATAGGCTTCCAATCTTCTTATGAAAGCGAAATCTCCTACCAAGAGCAACATGATAGAGAGAAAGATCCATCCATGGATATACATGAAGATAATTCTTTCTCTCAGCTAGAAGATGTTATCAGAGTAGACAAAGGAGAAATGGAGGAGCTAAAGGTGCAGTTTATCTCCTGTCTTGAACCTGCAAATGAGCAAGTGTCACCTGGGATCAACCGACCCTCATCAGTCCTCTACCCACCTGTACACTCTAAGAACATCGATCAACAGGTGAGTAACCATTAAGAGCAGGAGGTAATTTCTTACCAGTCGAGCTTTCCTGATTATAAATTTTGTGACCCCGTGAGGTTATATATGGAGCTGTGTTTTCCAAAAGCACTGGAGCCTGCAAGTTTATTCATATTATCATCACTTAGGGGTATGGTTGGTGTTCCAAATCATGTTCTTGTTTTGTTGTCATACCTCCCTTACCTTTTGTGGATCATTTGCAACAAGGAGAATAATTATATTACCGAGCAATCTGGGTGGCTATGGTGGAATTTTTCTTTCACCTAGTGTTTTGTAAAAATCAATTATCTTAGGATTGTACATAAATAAGCTCCTTCTGGAGCCCATGTGTTTTTTTTGTTTTTAAGTAGAGTAGTGTACATATCTCCCTGTTTTCTTCAATGAATTTTTGAGCTAGACTCCATAGCCCAACAACTAAGGCACTAGAACTGCGCTTTCTTGGCAACTCGTAGGGAGCATGCAATCCCCTGTGGAGCCAAATGTTATCACATTAATTTGTCAAGGGCCGCAGGCCCCAACCTTGAGCATGAAGCGCAACTTTCAGAACAGTGCATTTCGGACTTGAATCAGAAGCAACATGAGAGTCCATTTTGTGACGGTGGGGATCCCTTATGAAAATTGGATTAGCAGCCCCTAGGTATTGAGAGTTTCAGAATTGCACGAAGTATAGCGCAATAAAAAGAGTCAAATCCTGAACTCTTGAAGCAATCATGGACCATTGATCTCAAAATCAATAGGGAGTCGTTGATCTTAGTGGCAGTGCCTCTCAAAGGCTCGAAGTCCTGGAGTCCCGGAGGGGATCTTTGCCATCTAAATCCAGAATGCCACACGTTATCAGATCTATGACTTCGGGTAAAATCCCTTGGAAGCCCAGGTTTGAGATTTGATTTTCCCGAAGTCCAAAGCCACGAGGAGATCTCAGTCGTTGATATTAGGAGGGCCACACGTCTTCAGATCCTTAGCTCCGGGTAAAGGCAATTGAAAACATAGGAAGTTTGATATTTTATTTTCCCGGAGTCTAGAGACCCGAAGTGATTCTCGGTCGTTCAATTCAAAAATACATGTGTCATCATATCGCCAGCTCTGGGTAAAATCACATAGAGGAGCCAAAGGAAAAGGAGCTAGAGCCTGAGCCCTGGAGCACCAAGTTTGTGGCAACCGTCGGCACAGACACATGGCATCCATCTAGATTTGACACATGGCACTCATTTCAAGTGTTTTAGACATGATTTATGCCTCATTTCGAGTGACACATGTCACCTCTCCATCCGCGACATATCATCATGGTGAAGTTAGGTCTCCACGTTAGATCATCCTTCAAGAGTTGTTATTGTTCAGCGCCAAAAGTAGCGCCCCACCCCAAAGCACACTTTTGGAAGATCCTAAAGTTAGTGGGTGAGTAAGCTTAACGGCGGTGCCAAATATAGCCGGTGCGCCCAGATCTCAGATCATGACCATATCAGTGGCCACAGTCTATTGTGGGGATGCAACATGCTCAAGTGATATTTTTCTTGAGCGGTCCCACAATGGAAGCCATGGTATGGCGAAAATACTACGTGGAAAAATGTGATAGATTGTGGGCCCAAAAGCAGTTTGAACCCAAACCACCTTTGAGCGGCTCCGCAATTACATGTTTATATGGCATCCTATCCGAGAGAAGTAAGTGGTTGTGCCCCTAAGAATTAACTCTAGTTCAATCTCAGAGGAAATGCGGTTAATGAAAGTAGAGTTGGTGGTTGAAACCTTGACTCACTCCATAAATGGAAGGCATGGAAGGCCCGACTGTGGGGACTGAACTATCATCCCATGGTACCCCTATGGGCAGATTTTCCTGCAAAACCCATGCCGATATGAGCTCGCGTCTAACAGAGGGGTGCACGTTCAATTTGACAAAAGAAATCGTCGACGCAAAGCTTTGATTGTAGTGACCAAGTCACACTCTTGGTAGTGGCGTATTGTTCTGAGTATAAATAGATAATTTTAATATTTTGTTAAAGGGATCGATGGTTGAGCTAGGCTCCCAGATTGTAAATTTTTAATGAAACACTCTGGTTATCTGGTTATGTAATTTGACTTGAGACTTCTTGTTTAATGAAATTCAGCTTCCTTTTCCATTTGTTTTGCCTCTGATACTGAAGTGTCCATGATTGAAGGATTCACATGGATTGTTATGGTTGTGTTGTGATGTATTTTTTATCGTAGTTCTTTTTTAACGCTCTTTGGTTTCCCGAAACTTCGAATTCAAGAGTATCTTGTTTTTAGATGTTTTCCTCCTTAGGGTGTTGGAAGACCTGATGTTCAGAGCAGACCTTTACATCTTCTCCTCAATTTATTCCTCCTACTCACACTTACTACAACTTAGTGGCTGAAGTTGATCAAGACCTCATTTGCTTGTGCATACTGTCCCAGTTTTCCGAGTTAAAATGATATTCTCTTGATTCTGCCCCATTTGAGCTCTTTAAATCCATTAACCATGACATATAACATGATGGGTACTGGGCGTACCTTCGATGCAATCCAACGGTGACTTCTAGTGCTAATAGGTTGTTTGGATGAATCCAGTTGGTGCTTCTGCATTTGAAAATAAGGCCACCTTTGAGTAATGGTATGAAGTTATGAAAATTGTGGCATATTATAGAGTCGGGGGAATTAGAAACAATCCCTTGGAAAGTGTCAAACATAGTTAAATTATCTAAGGGTATTAGACTAGGGAATGATATGAAAAGGGTATCTTGCACTACTCCCATTGATTTATCTTCTCACTTTGTGGCTTGGACCACATCTTAACAAAACCATTTTTTAGATGCTGAATAAACACAAGTCTCAATGGTCGAGACTCCTAATATCACTAAAAAAAATACAATGCATTAGATGATAAGAAGTAGATAAAACAAAAGAATGGGGATGAAAAACAACAAAAGGTGTGTTCCTCTAATCCTCCAAGCAATATGAGTAGAAACCATCTTGTTCTTTAGCCTGTGGTGATTATCCTACACTAAAGGGAGGTAGTGGTATAGAATAAAATGAAAATGGTAGGGGTAAAAAGAAGATAACCAAACAAGGATCCCTTGGAAGAAGAGATGGATCCAAAAAAATTAAATAAGAATAAAAAACTCAACAGTTAATCAATATTCCTTTGGTCCCTTTATTTGAATATTCTATGTGTACTCAATTTGTTTCTATTTATTGGGTTATTATTATTCGCCTTCATATTCTACTACATGTACCTTTTTTGCATTTTCATTAACTTCCTCTTCTCTAGATGGTTAATCTTCCCTCACTTCTATTCCTCAAAATTCAACTCCTTTGTTTTCTTCTTCTTCACTAGTAGGAACTTTCATGCATTCTAGATTTCTATATAAATCAAAGGAAATTGTAACTCTTGTCCTCATCATGGGTTCAAAGGTAGATCTCCCAACCTTCCCCATTACATAGTCCACTCTAGATAACCTATCTTCCTTTTAAATCCAATTCATTAATTTTGGGCTAATTTAAGCCTAATCCCCTTTTAGAGATACGCCAAAATCAATGTTTCCAAAGTGAAAAATAGGGATTTTATAAAGTGAAAAATATTGTTCCAAATATGCCAATATCAAATTCCAAAATTCCAAAATTAGATTTAGAAAGTGCAAATCAAAATAAAAAATTTCCAAAATCAAATTATGAAAATGTAAATATTGAATCCAATTTTGCAATTTCAGAATATGATATCGGCACATTTAGTACCATATTTCACAATATTGAAATATGACATTGACACATTCATAATTGGATTTTGCAATTTTGGAATATTGTATTAGCACATTCAGAATTGGATTTTGTGCTTTTGAAACCCCAATTTTACACTTAGTTTTTAATCACATTTAATCTATATATATAATTCAAAGATTTTAAAAGGGTTACACATAATCTACAAGTACTCATCATTCATGTCTTCATAATTATAATTCTTTTTAATAACAAAAGATAACTAATACATAACATTCATATATATTTAATTTTTATAATTGGAGTTGCAAATCAATACTTATAATTTTCTTCATTAATTAATTTTTGTTTAGATTGAAATACTATAAAATGATTAAAATACTACTGAATTATCAAAGACAACCAACGCTGCCGAAAATATGAAGTATTAGAAAAATGTACTAATTACATTACATAACATTGTTTCAAGTTTTGTACAATAAATCTCACATCACTGGCACCATTTAAGTGTAGCAAGCATGACCATAATCAATCTAAAAAGTACATGTGTTGACATCCATATCATCACAATTATAACCTTTTGTTATTAAATAGTTCCTTTCATCATTAAAATCGTATTTTTCTTTTGAATTATCTACAATAATTGTGTTTCTAGCATCATAAGCACCCTTAAAGATCTCCCAAACCTTATATAAAGGTTTGAGATATACATGTGGATTCCCAAAACCAACATGACCCTTTCTAGATATTGTATCACAGTCATCTTATTTTAGAATAAATTTAAGTTACTCCCTTTACAATCTTGTTCTCTCAAATGAAAATGGGAAAAACTTGTTCATGTTTTTTTGTTGAAGAACTATCCATACATCAACTTCGAAAATACTAAAGAAGCATTCAAATAATTCTCTAACTCTTGAGTGTATAAAATAAATATTTGTACTCTTATGAATGTCTATATTAAGGAAAAAACATATGTGCATAGTAACGGTAATAATCATGCATAAAATTAGGTTATCTACATATTGGTTTTGTTTCGACCAATCGTAGAACTCCAAACAACAATCCCTTTTCTCCCAAGACTAATATTTTTTTTGAATTGAAGATTGGGCTGCATACAAATCCATAACTAATATAACTACAAGGAGATATGTATAAATCATTTTAAGTTAAAGAAGCTATTCATCATGAACATGTCATTTAAGTAAAGCATAACTAGAGATGATAAAACATAATTTATAA
>ML824779.1:21363-50459 GCA_009831015.1 Picea engelmannii | reverse complement strand
AGGTATTTGCATCCATACTCACAAAATATGTGACTTGAAGAGATTAGACTACAATAATTGACTTGATGTTATTCTCTCGGAATATAGGACAACATGGAAGAAATGATAAATGTAAAAACCTTTGACAAATAAGCAATAATGTCTATAGAAAACTAGGTGTTATCCTTGTAAGTAGAAGTAACATAGAGGATATAGACAACAAAATATTTTTAAAAATGATTGGAAGAATTGGAGAGACTAGAGAACAACATGCTTTGTGAAATATTTAAATGAGAAATGATCAATATTATGGTGAAAAGTTATGATGCAAAAAAGATCAAGAAGTAAGATTTTGAAGATGGCATGTTGAATGACACTGAACCCATTCATCTCTAATGTTTTTTGACATTCTTCCCCACAGACTTATACTGAAACAAATATCTATTTTTTGTTCGTTGAGAAGACCCGCAAACCCTTTTTGAAGCATCGTTATTATAGAAAACTTGCCGCAACATTCGTCAAATGAAACATATTTATAGATTTTGTAACGTCACAATTCCGACGTAAAAAAGTCCTAAGTGACCGTTGGTATTTTGACTTGGTGAACATACTAAGGTGACCGTTGGAGGGGAAAACCTAGTTTCCAAAACGTCGCAATTGCGACATATATCTTCACAAATGTGGCAAGAGAGACGTTCTAGTGGAAAACATGGCAAGAGAGACGTTCCAGTGGAAAATGTGGCAAGAGTGGCGTTAACGTGGCAAGAGAGACGTTAACGTGGCAAGAGAGACGTCAATGTGGCAAGACCGACGTTATCGGGCAACATGATTTTTTTTTTTTAAATTTCCTTTATTTTGCGACAATATGGACAATTTTGTCCATAATGCCGCAAATAAAATGTTGGAATTTTTACAATATGTACTAGTGTGTAATCTTCCTCATGCGTGGTAATTCGATAGAACTGGTTTATCTCCTATGTGATGAAGTTTTCTTTCACTGGCTCAACATATATTCCACCTTATGAAGGATCTAATGGTTCTATGACTCTATATTCTCTTGATTCAAAAATTATTTTCCAGGTCCTCAAATGGATGATAGCTTGATTGTCGATTGTCCAATCCAATCCCATCAATGATGGATAAGGTGTCGTATTATCCACTATATAAATTACCTAAAAATATGTCATAGTGCACACACCATCTAAATCCATTGGTATTCCTTTCAATCGACCAATTGGTATCACCCTATGTTGGTTTTCCAATTTTAGTTGAATAGGTGAATATCCCAGTGCAGGTTCCCCCATGCATCCCCATGTTTTCTTAGGAAGAACATTTACCTCATATCCCAAATCTAATATGATGTCACCCATGATAAAGTCTCCAATATTTGAATTGAGTTTGAAATCTCTATTTTTTCTTGTCTTCCTACAGAGATGACTTACTGTCTTTTGTTCTAGATTTATCTCTTCTCCAGGATTGCATTTCTCTATCAAACTTTGTAATACTCGTAGAGATGTTTGATCACTCAATAACTTCAAGAAATACACCAAGAATTTTTTTATATTACTTACCTTTTCTGTAGACTGATCTTTGTTGGTATGATCAAATTAATGAGGCATATCATATACTGGCCCATCATATCCTAGTTGTGCATTTGAAGTAGAAGCAATATTCTCCTGAAAAATGTCTTGTTTGGCCTGCTTGAATGTTTCTTTTTCTTTGCATGCATCAAAATGTTTTTGAGGTGTTGTATTATTTCTAACCCATTAGTTTTGGTTTTGATTATGATTTGTTACATTTTCTCCTGTCTTGGTTCCTCCTCGAGTAACTATATTAATATTTTTCTCATCATCTATAGTTTCTATGGCAATTGATTGAACATTTTGGTTATTTTGATTCCTTTTTTATTGCATTTTTGTCAGAAGTATAGGACATTCTTTTGTAGTATGATCTACTGCGTGATAGTACATGCATTTTTTTGGTGGATGTGGACAATCCCTTTCATAATGTCCAGGTTGTTGGAAATTGTGACAGGTTATTGGTCCTCTGCCTCTTCCAAATCCTCCTCTTCCACGTTCTCCTCTTCCAAATCCTCCTATGTTTCCTTGATTGTCTGCGTGTGGTGTATTATACTGTGGTACTTGATTGTATTTTGGGGGTGTTGTAAATTGTTGCGCATTATTATACTATCGCATAGGTGGACCTATCATTAGTTCAACCTACTTCCTATAAGCATCTGAGGTCCTTTCCTTCATAAGCTCCATGGTTCTACAATCCTTATCCTCATGTCCTACAAACTTGAAAAAATTGCATAATTTACTCTTAGGAATTGTTTGGTATTTTTGCATCATTGGACAATGATAGGTACCATGTCCAAGTGTTTTACAAATTTCACACCATAATCCTCATGTGCGTAAGTTATTCGAAAATCCTGCTCCCAAATATTGCAAAAATGTTGGGAAATCATTCTTTTGATGTCCTTCTATTCTTCATAAGGTACACTACACAACTTCCCTCTTTTCCTTTCCTTTATTCCGATTCAATTGAAATTTTAGATTATTAAGAACCGCTCTCATCTCTTTTATAGCTGGATTTCTATGCTTATATAGATTCTCTTCCAATTATAAGGTTTCTTGCAGTTCCTCGACCTAAGTCTGGAACTTCTATTAAATCAATGGATATTTAAAATGTGGCAATAATGAATTTATGAATAATTGCCTATGTTGTGTGTATGTTATAGGATATTTCAACTTACCTTTCAATCATTTGAACTTTTGATCAATTTCCCAAACAAACTCCCTTGGATTCTGTTTGATTTCTACCATCTCATTCATACATTGATCTTTTGAACTTGGTCGCTAGAACTAATTGATTATTTTCGTCTTCACATCTAAGATAGTTTTTGGTGTTTCGTGTGGAATATTTACTGCTAGACTCATAAACTAGTCCAATGCACAGTTTCTAAATGTGATTGCAAGCTGAGCCACTTTTTTGTCTTCATCTGTGACCTATTTAGCTTCCCGAATATTTTCACAAATAAATAAGTGTTTCTCTAGGTCCTCCAAACCCTCTCCATGAAATTATGGTGATTGAATGGTTGGATCTGCTCCTACTTTTGTAAGATTTGTAATACCGCCTTCGTGTAGTGTAGATAACTGACTAATCCTACCTAAACTCGTAATTCCACTTGAATTTCCACTGGTCCCTTGACCTATTGGACTCCTTCTACCAGTAATTGTTGGTTTTCTAAAATCTTCTTTTCTTTTTGACGTCTTAGTTGGACATGGGGTTGTGGGTTCCACACTAATTCGAATATGGAATGGAGTTACTTCTTATGTGTTATACCCTTGGCATATTTTTTTTCTCTCATATGTGGAACGCAGTATTTCCTCAATATTATTCATAGCACGGATATCCTCTACCTCATCTTCATCACTTTCCAAGCCTTCCCTCTCGGCTACTGCTCTCTTTTTCCTATTAATCTTATACTGGTAGGGTCTTCCGCTACGTGTCATTCTCGCTTTGTCCATTATTTCCTTGATATGTTCTTCATCCATCATAATGGGGTCCATATATTTCTTTTTCTTACCTCTATCCATATCCTTCTCCATATCTCAAATAATCCTTAGTGCTTCCCCCAGTCTCCCCATGCGAGCAGAGTTATTTAGTTGTCAGATTCCATTGTCATTACACCTTTATCATGCAAAAAAATAGTAATTGATGTATAGAGTGATATAATATACCTTCCTCTTGGACCCTTCAAAAATTCGTGATCTACAGCAGTGTATGATTTTGCAGTTTTGACTGCAAACTCAATAATGTATCCTGCAATAATGTTGTCTAGCCAGAAATCGAGTGCGCACATGAATTTGTTATTGAATTTTTGTAGCTGTGCAATATTATCAGTAGTCCATTCTACTAGTCTTATTCAATTAGTTGGGTGAATTTCCTTTAATAACAGTATCCACTATTGTAGAAAATGTGCAAATTCACAGAAAATGCCTCATTCAGATCAGTAAATACATACCTCTCCAAATATTTGTGCGGTGTATACTTAGGGTTTCTATTGAATTTCAATGCAAACTCCAACTCTTTTTTTGTCAACCAACGTTCAATTTCCTTCTTAGTGGTATTCCATGGTTTGAAGATCCCCTTCTAATACTTCATTCTATTCATTGTTCTTCGTATAAATTCCCTTCCAATGTGTTCTTATGGGTTACAGTTGGCAACGAAACCATTTGTTGGACGTTAAGGGATGTCCCAGGTTCTACTTTAGGTTTCCAAAAAAACCCTACAAATCATCAGCCATTCTAGAGACCAGAAGGAAACACTATGCACAAAGTGCACAATGCAGTCTCACTCAGGATGGCTTATGGGTGACTGCAGGACCCAACTGTCTACAATATTAGAAGGGAGGTTATTGTGGGGATGGAAAACATTATTTCTACCTCAAAACACATTATATATATTGATCTAACACATCATTATATCCAGATATACCATTCTGTAATCAGTTGCATTCATTTAAGATTCATTCTGCAGTAAATATCCTGACTATTCTATTGTGCATTGCATTCTCACTACTAGCATATTAATCCATTCATAACTGAACAATTGGAAGAAATAAGACCAAAACTCCACACAGAGACACACATTTACCATGGTTCACCCCCCTGGTCTACGTCCACAAAGATCTGGATTCTTGGCTCTTTTATTATTCTTCATCGAAGTTTATAGCATTGTGCGCATTACATTTGAGGCTGACAAGATCACATTAATCTCCACAACTTGTGACCCTACCCTCGATTACAATGCATATCTACATCTCAAAAATTGACTCTAATATCATCTAAACATTCTCAACAACTCCCCTTTATTCTCTCCTCTACAATATATTTATATTACAAAAGGGGTTAATTACCCATTACAAAAATGAACAAAACCCTAAGTTTCCCTGACCCACTAACCTTAGGTGAATTAGGTTTTTCCACTTTCTGACTCCCTGATTGTGGTTGGTCCAAAACCCAACCGTTTTCCTCGTTGATCCACAACTTTCCTCCTTCCTTTCAATTTCCTTCTTTCCCAGAGATGTTTTTCCCTGTTTTCCATCCCACGCTCCTTTCCTAGTCCATTTCCTAACTTCCTTCATTAATTACCACACTTTTCCAAAAAATGGGTTGTGCCAACACCAGGTATCAAATCAATATGGTGATTAATACTTGTCTCGAGAGGAAAAGAATTAGGTAGTTCAACCACAACTATATCATCAAATTCATCAAGCATAATTTAATATCATCAGGAAAATCATCTAAGTTTGTAGAAGTCAAAATTACCTTTGGTTTTATAATAAGAGAAAAATGTAGCTCCTCCTTCTTCTTAACTTCTTGTAATAATTTTTTTCCACTCATCGGTAGAATATTAGGTCCAGGTTCCTCTTTGGATGCTTCATCTTTCAAGGGTAGCAATACATGCTTCTTCCCATCCTTCTCCAAGGAGTAAGTGTTCCTTTTTCCATCATGAATATCTTTTATGTCATATTTCCAAGGTCCTCCCAAGAAGACATGACATACATCCATAGACATTATGTCACATAACACCGCATCTCTGTAAGTCCCAATATGAATCTCCAGCTCACATTTCTCATTCACCAAGAGTTGATGTCGTTTTTGTAACTAGGACACTCTATAGCGAGTGGGATGTGCCATATTTTTCAATCCCAAATTATCTACCATATCAGTGGAAACCAATTTATCAGTACTTCCACTATCAATTACTACTTTGCAACACTTCCCCTTAGATTTACACATAGTCCTAAGCAAACTCTTCCTTTGTGTTGGTTCATGTACCTCCTTTTCTTCCTTCACCAAAACACTTTTAATCATCAAAGACTCTCCTGCCTCATGTGGCTCTTCTATTTCCAATGCCTTATCTGGTTCTTCTATGGATTCTACAACATTAGAATTCCTTTAGATTACGAGTTTATTCCTTGGACAGTCCCAAGACATGTGTCCAATTTCACCACATGTGTAACATCTAACTTCTCTTCTTATTCCTCTTCCTCTGGAGCCAAATCTCCTTCCTCTAAAATCTCCTCTTTGTAGTGATTGACTGTTGGAACTCTCTCCTTCACTTTTAGGGGTTTGAGTCCTTCCTCTATTTGAAGATCCTCTTCCTCTTGTCACACCTTTTCCTCTAATTTTCAGACTCTCCTTCCTTATCAGCTTCTCTTCTTCCTTTAATTGTTGAAATAATGCAACTGCAAAGTGTACTCTTATTATTATCTGATATATTATTCATTGGATCAATCCCCATTGTGGATTGATCATGTTGGCTATTGTAATAGGACCAAATCCCCTTTTGCAAATTGGTAAAATGATAATTATAATAGGAAGAATAAGAAGTCGGCCCCAACATATATTAAAGAGGCCCCAGAATATATTAAAGGTGGTTATAACCACCCAATTTGAGAAGTCGACCCTGCCAGTGAAGAGACACTTCACACGTGCCAATATTGTATAAATAAACAGGCCAGCACCTCACTTAGACACACAACTCACTTGCTCATTTGAGAGACTAGTTTCAGAATTTCATTTGGAGAAGAAAGAGAGAGAGTGGCTCATCTTTTGAATAGGATCTTCTGGATTAGCTTGAGTTATGTCTTGGCATTGTATTGGATATCTATAATAAGGAAGTTTTGTTGGGTTTTCTTCCCCTAGAGGGTTTCCTAGGATAAATGTTGTGTCTCTTGTGATTGTGTATTTCTCAGTGATCTTGTATTTATGTTGTTGTTATCTATTGAAATTCAAAGAACTATAATAATGGCATAAAAATTAACATGGTATCAGAGCCAAGCTGAAGAGAGCATCTTTCGCAAGAGAAAAAATGTCATTGTTGGCGTACATGCAAATTAGGGATTTTTTGATGGTGAAGCTTTTCAGACCCAAAACCATCTAGAAAAGTGTGCCCTCCCTCAAGTATTACTTTAGCATCATCAGTGCACCTTTTCAGTGGGTGGATCTCCCGGAAAGTGAAACCCTAATTTCACAAAAGTACCAGAAGTACCAGAAAACCAGTGAACCAGAAGTACCAGAAGTACTAGAGTACCAGAGGTACCAGAAAACCAGAGGCACCAGTCCAAAAATCCGCAGATCAAGTTTGGAAGGGTAAAAGTTGGATTTTCTCAGATCCAAACACACCAGGCTACTCGTCTTAGCAAAGCACATCTTCTGTTAAGTTCAAAATTTGATTTTGAGCACTTTCATTTTTTGGTCATTTTCCTAGCTCCGGGTAAAAGATGTTTGCAAGCACAAAGCTTGCTGACAAACTGGAAGGCGTGGAAAAATTATGTGCCTGGAAGTATAGGATCGACCTGATCCTTGCAGAGAATTACCTAGCAAGATTCATCAAAGAAGAAGTGTCAGAACCCGAAGATGCCACAGAGAAAGAAAAGCATCAAAAGGACACAATCAGGGCCCAAAGATTCATTGCAGATTCAATCAAAGACCACCTAATTCCTTATGTGTAATGAAAGAACACTCTGAAAGAGATGTTTTATTCCCTAAGAAGACTTTACGAAGGAAAGAACATAAAACGGAGGATGAATATAAGAACTCAACTAAAGAATACGAGGATGCAGAAAGGAGAAACAATCCAAGAATATTTCTCTAGAATTTCAGAATTCAAACAACATTTAGAAGTGATTGGAGACAGCATAGATGAAGACGAGCTCATAATGACGGCCCTAAATGGTCTCACAAGACCTTGGGATGCATTCATCTAAACGATATGTGCCAAAACAGAGAAACTAAACTTTGATAGTCTGTGGGAAGAATGCATCCAAGAAGAAACAAGAGTAGCTAACCATGAAGCGCTACTAGCAAGAGATGATGATAAAGACCTAGCTACTCACACCCAAAGAGGAAGGAAGAAACCCTACTTCCACGAGACTCATAAAGAGCCTCAACCACTAAACAGATTCAATAATAAAGAATCTCATCCAGGGAGATTTCAGAAGAGAGGACAATGAAGGGAAAGAGACTACTCCTCTGTACAATGCTATCATTGTGACAAGATGGGACACAATGAGAAATTATGTCTAGCTAGATGAGAAGAATACAAGAGGAAACATAAGAGGCACCATGCCCATGCAGTCGAAGATGAAGAGCCACCTTCAAATATGATAAGAGAACAAATCAAAGACTATGTCTTAATATCGACCCTCTCAGGATAGGTAACACATGGAGAGGTGATGCAGGAGCATCACCAGCAGGTAGCAAGCGCGTGTGGATGTAGAGGAAAGCTGGACAAGTGCCATCACATTTCTTGTTGAAATGTTTTGAAGTTTGAAAGCACCATATAATTAATGGGATAGTTAAATGGAGGCATACTCACATTTATGGAGGAGCATTGTAATCAGACCTTGAGTGTCCCGCTCTCGTCTGAAGTAGATAGAGGCATTTATGCAAAGTTAATTTAGGTAGATAGAATTTAATTCTAGATTAGACAGTTTTAGAGTGCAAGAGGGAAATGGGATATAGACACCCTCATTGTATAGTTGTATTATTATTGTCAAGATTATGAGCATAGAGTATAGAGAAGAGAGCAGAGAGCTATAGTTGAAAACACCCATGTACAGAGATTTGAATTAATAGAAAGAGCTTCGGTTCAAATTCATGGTGTCGTATTTGTTCTCTGTGTATGCCTGTTGGATGTTATGCTCATGGATGTTTACTTTTTGTTATACATTTTCCTTACATGTTGTGTATATGATTTCATGCTTTGTGTTTGAAGTCTGAGAGAGAGTAAGGAATGAGTTTCAATTGTTTCTCTATCTGAGCAAGAGTTCCTGCAGGGAGTGCATTGACAAGAATTCATAGTTTTATCTATGAAAACTCAGGAGGGTTAATGTTGTTCTCATTCTCACAGATGTGCAAGTTGAGTACAGTAGTCGTGCAAGGTGTGCGCAGGCCGAGTAAAGTCTTAGAGTTTGTGAACCTGAGAAATTGTTGAAGGACTACTGCTGCAGGGAGTGCACAGAGTCAAGGAGGTTCAATAGTTGGAAGTATTGAAGGGTTGCTACAAGGAGTGCGTGCAGGAATTTTCCCAAAAGGACTTGGATATTTTCAAGTAAGCTTAGGAGGGTTAATGCCTTCAATTGTTGAGAGGAGGCGTAGCAAGTTTGCGTTGCAGGAGGGTAAGTTCTGCGAAGAGGAACTTGTTAAAATTCGCATAAATCATCAAGAAGGAAGAGACGGACGGTCGTAATTCTCCATGGAGAATTCACAAAGTCCCACGAGCTGTCAGATCTCGCAGACAAGCGGGGAGATTACGATGGATACTATTCTGAAGCACAAGCCCAAGGGAGACCAGAGTCGTTGATCAAGATCAACGTGGATCGTTGGATCTACCCCTGAAAGTGCATTTTGGGAATTCGTGGGTCGAAGGATCGAAGCTTAGACGTTTGGATTCACGAAATTGCGAAGTCCGAGGTGGGCCCGTGGAAGAGAAGGGTGGACGCATGTCGTCTTTTGAAAGAATTCAATACCCCGTTGACCTCTCGTGTCTCGGGGATTCGCGACGTAAGAGTCGAGAGTTCGACATCGAAACTCAAGAAGCGGCGAGAAGCAAAAAGTGATAGAATTAGGCCTATCCAGTGGTCACGCATGGAGAGCGCTGACAAGAGAAGGAGCGTGCCCGTATCGGCATTTCGGGTATCGCGAGATTTGGAAGCACGAGTTGGGAGTTTCGACTCATGAACTCGTGAGTGGCGAGTTGTGACAAGCATTCAGGCACATCGGGAGTTCGGGTCTCGAAAGGTGAAGAGTTGAAGATTTGGGAGGAGAAGTTGCGAAGTCGCAAACTTCGAGGTCTCGAAATCGTGAGAAACCCAACCACATCGTTTGGTCAAAAGTACGTGGGAATTGAGGCTTCGTGTTCGATCGCGTGAGCTCAATTTGTAAGGACCTATGGAGAAGCATCATTTTGTGTTTGTTGGATTCCCCGAAGAGGAATCGAAGAGTCAATCCAACTCAAGGAGAGGAAGTAGGGAGATCCTGTAGTGGATTGTCGACCTGAGGGCCGATAGGGTCGGCATCTGCACCATCTTGGTATCAGAGCCTGATTCTTGTTTGTATATTTCAGGCAGGAAAATCGAGAAGGAATTTCATCCATGCCGTCGAGGAGAAGGGATAGACAAACACCCAATCCACCAGAGGATAGGGAAATGCCAGAAGGAAGGGGTAGGCAGGTGCCAAATCCAGAAGTGGAAAGAGATCTGCATGACATTCGCACCAGAATCATGGGTGTGGAAATAAAACAAAGGCGCAGAGCTGATATTGGAAATGTCAGTGAGTCTGAAAGCGAAGATGACGCTGGACATGAAGAAGAAGAAATTACAGCAGAAGATGCAGCACATGAATGTTTGATTAGAGTTGTTGCAAGAACGAGTGCAAGAGACAAAATGGACATTCCAGTTTATGAGCGAAACTTGGATGCTGAAGAACTTCTAGATTGGATTAGAGCTCTGGACACATATTTTGACTATGAAGATGTCGAAGAATACAAGAAGGTCAAGCATGTTGTCATGAGACTTAAAGGACATGCAACATTGTGGTGGAATGAACTACAAGCTGATAGACGCTGCCAAGGTAAGAAGAAAATCAAGAGTTGAGATAGGATGATTGCAAATATGAAAGAGAAATTCATTCCCAGAGATTACCAGATTACTCTGTTTCGAAGGATGCAAAACTTGAGACAGAAGATGATGTCAGTGAAGGAGTACACTGAAGAGTTCTATAGACTGAACATTAGAGCAGGTCATCGTGAAAGCAATGATGAAAAGGTTTCTAGGTATATGAATGGCCTGAGATACGAAATTCAGGATGAGATGAGCATGATGACCATCCAAACGGTGGAAGATGCTTATCAAATGGCTCTAAAGTCGGAAGAGAAGCTGAGTCGAAAACAAGGTCAAAGAGGCCGAGGTAGAAGTCAAGCTAGGGGCAAATCAGTTGTCCAAGATAGAAATCAGAAGCCTAAGGAAGAATGGAAGAAACCACAGATTGAGAAAGGTGGAAGCTCACAGAAAGGGAAATATGATGGATAGAGAAGGCAGTATGTTGATCAGAGAGGAGAGTATGATGATAACAACATTATTCCGTGTAATAGAGGTAGAGGAGGAAGAAGTGGGGTGATAAAATGATTCACGTGCGGAAAGGTCGGACACAAATCTTATGAATGTCCAGACAAGAAGAAAGAGGAAGCAGAGGCTCACATTGCCGAAGCTCAAAGGTGAAATGTTGAGGTAGAGGATGTTGAAGGTGGAAGATCACTGATGATGCGAAAATCTCTTTTGACACCAGAGAAGGAGGTAGATAGTTCGGTCCAAACGAACAGACTTTTTCGGATTGCTTGCAAAACCAAGGACAGGGTATGCAAAGGCATTGTGGATAGTGGTAGCATAGACAATCTCTTTTCTACAGAGATGGTAGAAAAGATGGAGCTGGAGATGATTGATCATCCAAGCCCATACAGAGTTTCGTGGTTGCAAAAAGGACATCAAGTAAATGTCACTAAGCAATGTTTAGTTGAGTTTAAAATAGGAGGGTATAAAGATGAAATACTCTGTGATGTTATTCCTTGGATGTTTGTCATCTATTGTTAGGTAGACCGTGGCAACATGATAGGAATGTGATTCATGACGGGAGAATGAACACATACACCCTAGAGAAGAATGGGAGAACTCACATGTTGTTGTCGATTAAGGACAAGGAGGTAAAATCAGAGGTAAGCAACATTGTAGTTCTCATGAGTGGGAAGGAACTTCTTACAGAGGTTAAGAAGAAGGAGGAACCGCAATTTATTGTGGTCAAGAAGCCAAAGATTGTTTTAACCATCACAAGGGTAGATGATTTACCAGAAGAGGTTCAGGAACTGTTGGAGGAGTTCACTGACATAGTAGTGGATGAACTACCTCATTCGTTGCCATCGATTAGAAGTATAAGTCATCAAATTGATCTCATACCTGGAGCTAGTTTGTCAAACAATGCAGCGTACAGATTAACGCTGCAGGAGAATGAAGAGGTCAAAAGACAAGTCTAGGATTTGTTGGACAAAGGTTTGGTCAGGGAAATCTTGAGTCTGTGTGCTTTTCCGACAGTACTCAGTCCGAAGAAAGACGAAGGATGGAGGATGTGTACTGACTCGAGAGAAATCAACAAAATAACCATCAGGTACAGATTTCCATTACCAAGGATGGATGATCTGATGGATTGCTTGAGTGGGGCCAATTTTTTTTCGAAGATCGATTTGAAAAGTGGATATCATCATATCCGTATGAGGGAAGGTGACGAATGGAAGATAGCATTCAAAACCAATGAAGGGTTATACGAATGGCTTGTCATGTCGTTTGGTTTAACAAACGCACTGAGTACTTTCATGAGATTGATGAATGAAGTCCTGAAGGATTTCATCAGAAAAATTGTCATTGTGTACCTTGATGACATACTAATTTTCAGTAAAACAAAGGCAGAGCATCTAAAACATTGGCTACAGTGATGCAGAGGTTACAGCAAGAGACGTTGTTGATAAATATGAAGAAGTCCTCATTCATGAAGAAAGAGCTCATTTATTTGGGGTTTGTTATTTATGCCGATAAGTTGAGGATGGATCCAGATAAGGTGGAGGTAATCAAGAATTGGCCATCACCAAAGAATATCTTTGAAGTTCGAAGTTTTCATGGATTGGCTAGTTTCTACCGAAATTTCATCAAGAATTTCAGTGGAATTAGTGCACCGATGATGGACACAGTGAAGACGAGACACAAATCTTTTCACTAGACAGAAGAGGCTGAGAAGAGTTTTAATTTGTTGAAGAGGAAAATTACGGAACAACCAATTCTGGTGTTGCCTGATTTCCAAAAGACATTTCAAGTAAAATGTGATGCAAGTGGATTTGCAATAGGGGTTGTCTTGAGTCAAGAAGACAGGCCGATAGCATATTTCAGCGAGAAGCTGAACGAAGCCAAAGCCAAATACTCCACGTATGACAAGGAGTTCTATGCTATTATTCAGGCATTGAAGAAATGGAGACATTACTTAATTCCTAAAGAGTTTGTCTTATACAGTGATAATCATGCATTGCAATTTGTGACTCAACAGGAGAAGTTGAATCAAAGACATGTAAAATGGGTTGAATATATGCAAAATTTCACTTTTGTGATTAAACACATTTCTGGTACTACTAACAAAGTTGTTGATGCTTTGAGCAGGAAATGTTTTCTATTGCAGGAGTTCAGAGTCAAAACATTGGGTTTTGATGATCTCAGGGACATGTACAGAGATGATCCAGATTTTAAAGAGGCGTATGAAGAAGTTGAGAATCCAATTCTCAAAGATAGAATCCAATGGGTAGAATACATGATCTAGGAAGGATTATTGTTTAAAGGTAATCAACTTTGTATTCCAAAATGCTCCATGAGGGAGAATTTGCTGAAGGAGAAACATAGTGGAGGATTGGCCAGACATTTCGGTCATGACAAGATGTTCGCAAAGTTGAATGAGTCATATTTTTGGCCAGGAATGCGAGCAGACGTCAAAATATTCATGGACAGATGTAGAATTTGTCAACATTCAAAAGGGAAGAGGCAGAATGCAGGTTTTTACCAACCATTACCCATACCTGAGAGGCCGTGGGATGCAGTGAGCATGGACTTCATATTAGGGTTGTCAAGAACACAAAGAGGGTTTGACTCAATCTTTGTGGTGGTGGATAGATTTTCCAAAATGGCACATTTCATTCCATTTAAGAAAACTGGTGACACAACTCACATTGCGAACCTGTTTTTCAAAGAATTCGTTCGACTTCATGGCTTGCCAAGGAGCATAGTTTCAGATCGAGACACTAAGTTCATAGGAAACTTCTGGAGAACCTTATGGAAGAAGCTGGGAAAAAACTTGTCGTTTAGTTCAGCTTATCATCCTCAGACAGATGGACATATGGAAGTCATGAACAAGAGTTTGGGAGACTTGCTGAGGAGCTTGGTGACAGAACACCACAGCCAGTGGGACAATATATTACCACAGGCGGAGTTTTCTTATAACGACTTGCTTAATAGGAGCACAGGATAGAGCCTATTTCAAATTGTTTATGGCATGCAGCCGAGAGGAGTTTCTGAGCTGAGGGATTCAGAACAAACTGCAACTAAGAGCGCTAGTGAAGAAGATTTCACAGAGGTGATGAAGGAACTTCATAGCCAGGTGAAGCAACGATTGCAAAGTTTGAACCAAGAATATATGCGGAGAGCAAATCAACATAGGAGACAACTTCAATTTGAGGTTGGTGATTTGATCCTGGCACATCTAAGAAAGGAAAGGTTCCCGAGAAGAACATATAATAAACTGAAAAATGAAGAAAATCGGACCATGTAAGGTCTTGAAGAAATTTGGGGCGAATGCGTATGAGATTGAATTACCTGATGGGATCGAAATTTCTCCGATATTCAATGTCTCGGATTTGTACCCTTATAAAGCTGAGGAAGGAGAAGCAGGTAGTGAATAGCCAAAGATTCAGTGGACAAAACAAATGCCAGTTGCAGAAAAGCCGCAGATGGAGCGCATACTGGACAAAAGAGTTGGTAAGAAGACCAGGCGGAAGCAATACTTTGAATACTTAGTCAAGTGGAAGGGCCATCCAGTTGAAGATGCCAGCTGGGGGAATGAAGCCGAAATACAGAAGCATGGACAGACTGTGTGAGAGCTCATGGACAGGAGCCCATGAAAATTTTCAAGCGAGGGAGTATGATGCAGGAGCATCGCCAACAGATAGCAAGCATGAGTGGATGTGGAGGACAGCTGGACAAGCGCCAACACATTTCTTGTTGAAATGTTTTGAAGTTTGAAAGGTCCATAGAAGTAATGGGATAGTTAAATAGAGGCGTAGTCACATTTATGGAGGAGCATTGTAATCAGACCTTGAGCGTCCCGCTCTCGTCTGAAGTAGATAGAGGCATTTATGCAAAGTTAATTTAGGTAGATAGAATTTAATTCTAGATTAGACAGTTTTAGAGCGCAAGAGGGAAATGGGATATAGACACCCTCATTGTATAGTTGTATTATTATTGTCAAGATTATGAGCATAGAGCATAGAGAAGAGAGCAGAGAGTTGTAGTTGAAAACACCCATGTAGAGAGATTTGAATTAATAGAAAGAGATTTGGTTCAAATTCATGGTGTCATATTTGTTCTCTATGTATGCATGTTGGATGTTATGCTCATGGATGTTTACTTTATGTTATACAATTGATTTACATGTTGTGTATATGATTCCATGCTTTGTGTTTGAAGTCTGAGAGAGAGTAATGAATGAGTTTCAATTGTTTCTCTATCTGAGCAAGAGTTCTTGCAAGGAGTGCGGTGAAGTTGTCCACAAGGAGTGCGTTGACAAGAATTCAGAGTTTTATCTCTGAAAGCTCAGGAGGGTTAATGTTGTTCTCATTCTCCCAGATGTACAAGTTGAGTATAGTAGCCATGCAAGGTGTGCACAGGCCGAGTAAAGTCTCAAAGTTTGTGAACCTGAGAAATCGTTGAAGGACTACTACTGCAAGGAGTGCACAGAGTCGAGGAGGTTCAATAGTTGGAAGTATTGAAGGGTTGCCGCAAGGAGTGCGCGCAGGAATTTTCCCAAAAGGACTTGGAGATTTTCAGGTAAGCTCAGGAGGGTTAGTGCCTTCAAGTGTTGAGAGGAGGCGTAGAAATTTTGCGTTGCAGGCGGGTAAGTTCCGCGAAGAGGAACTTGTTCAAATTCGCAGGAATCGTCAAGAAGGAAGAGACGGACGGTCGTAATTCTCCATGGAGAATTCACGAAGTCCCGCGAGCCTCCAGATCTCGCAGACAAGCGGGGAGATTACAGTGGCCGCTATTCTGAAGCATAAGCCCAAGGGAGACTAGAGTCATTGATTAAGATCAATGAGGATCATTGGATCTACCCTTGAAAGTGCATTTCGGGAATTCATGGGTCGAAGGACCGAAGGTTCGATGTTTGGATTCGTGAAATTGCAAAGTCCGAGGTGGGCCCGTGCAAGAGAAGGGTGGACACGTGTCGTCTGTTGAAAGAAGTCAATACCCCGTTGACCTTTCATGTCTTGAGGATTCGTGAGGTAAGAGTCAGGAGTTCGACATCGAAACTCATGAAGCGGCAAGAAGTGAAAAGTGCTAGAATTAGGCCTAGCCAGTGGTCACGCGTGGAGAGCGCTGACAAGAGAAGGAGCGTGCCTGTATCATAATTTTGGGTATCGTGAGATTTGGAAGCACGAGTTGGGATTTTTGACTCACGAACTCGCGAGTGGCGAGTTGTGACAAGCATTCAAGAACATCGGGAGTTCGGGTCTCGGAAGGTGAAGAGTTGAAGATTTGGGAGGAGAAGTTGCGAAGTCGTGAACTCCGAGGTCCCGAAATTGTGAGAAACCCGACCACATCGTTTGGTCAAAAGGAGGTGGGAATTGAGGCTTCATGTTCGATCGCGTGAGCTCAATTTGTAAGGACCTATGGAGAATCATCATTTTTTGTTTGTTGGATTCCCCGAAAAGGAATCGAAGAGTCAATCCGATTCAAGGAGAGGAAGTAGAGCGATCCTGTAGCAGATTGTCAACCCGAGGGCCGATAGGGTCGGCGTCTGCACCAAGAGGACACATGGCTCATTGATAGTGGTGCCTCCAAGCACATGACAGGTCAAAAAAACATTCTCTCTTGTGTTTCAAAAAACAAGTTTTCTCAGAAAGTGACACTTCGAGATAATTACCAATATCCCATCAAGGGAGTGGGAGAATCAAACTACAAATTGAATTCAGGGAATTCATTAAAAATAAAGGATGTACTATATGTACCAGGTTTGAAAAAGAACCTACTCTCCATTTCATCTTTAGAAAATAAAGGCTACAGAGTTGCCTTTATAGATGGAGAAGTTCTTATGTGGGCTAAAGGAGAAACCATATATGAAGCAATCATCATTGGAAGTGAAGAAAATGGCTTGTATAGACTAAAGGGTCACTCAGAAACTGCCATGGCCCACGCCATTGAAAACTCATGTGAACTTTGGCATAGAAGATTAGCTCACATCAAATACAAGGTGCTACCATAGATATGCAAAGAGATCACAGGTTTACCAGAACTTAAGGTCGACCATGAAAGCGTATGCAATCAATGCGCACAAGGGAATAATATCAAGAACCCTTTTCTGAAGAGAAACAACAAAGCAGAACGAGTCTTAGAACTCATTCATTCAGATGTGTGTGGCCTAATGCCATCGGCCTCCATTAGCGGGTATGTACACTATGTATCATTCATTGATGATTATTCTCGTAAGACCTAGGTGTATCTCTTTAAATCTAAAGATGAAGTGTTCAAAAAGTTCAAGGAATTCAAAGCCTTGATAGAGAATCTTTCTGAAAGAAAAATTAAGATACTCAGGTCAGATAATGGAGGAGAATACACCTCAAAAGAGTTCGTGAACTTCTACAAAGATGTTGGGATCAAGAGGGAACTCACTACTCCCTACAATCCCCAACAAAATGGTGTAGCTGAACGAAAGAATAGAACGATAATGGAAGTTGTGAAGACTATGATCCATGATCAAGATCTTCCTATGTGCTTATGGGAAGAAGCAGCAATGACGGTTGTTTATGTGCAAAACCATTTATCCCATAGTGCACTTGGGTTCAAGACCTCGGAAGAGATGATCACCGGAAAGAAGCCATAGGTAAGCCATCTCAAAATATTTGGCTTCCCAGTATTTATTCATATACCGAAAGAGAAGAGAAACAAGATGGAACCTTCAGGAAAGAAGGGAATATTTGTGGGATACTATGAGGTCTCCAAGGCCTTCATAATTTATATACCAGGTCACCACCACATTGAGATCAATAGGGATGTGACCTTTGATGAAGATGCAATGCTCAAGAAATTAAGAAGATGCCAGCTTGAAGAAGTATATGAAGAGGAACCCGTAATCCCCAGAACTGTAGAGAGGGAGGTTCCCAGAGCCACAGAACCAGTGAGGGAAGACGTAATTTCCCTTGATGAGGAAATTCCAGAAGATCATGATATAGTGGAATTTCAAGAACCACCTCATATGACAATCCTTCATAAAAGAAAGCTATTTTGGGCCAGAGAGCTTATTCAAGATGGGGAGAATTATGGTGTTCCCCGAGGAATCACGAGATAGGTGAAAAGACCAAAGCCATTTTCCAGTTATACGGCATTGATGTGTGACCTCCTAGAGAAGGAGCCTACCATATTTGAAGAATCCTTTTAGATGAAAGAATGGGCAGATGCCATGACAGAGGAATACTAATCCATAATCAAGAATGATGTATGGGAAATAGTTCCCATACCGAAGAGTAAATATGTGGTATCCTCCAAATGGCTCTTCAAAATAAAACATACTGCTGACAAAAGTATTGAAAAATATAAAGCAAGATTCGTCGCTTGGGGATTTTCTCAGAAAGAAGGCATTGACTCTGAAGAGACATTTGCTCCTATAGTCAGATACACTTCGATCAGGACCATCATAGCCCTTACAGCTAAGATGAAGTGGAAGTTACACCAAATGGATGTAAAGACAACCTTTCTAAATGGTGTCATCGAAGAGGAAGTGTATATAGAGCAACCTCAAGGATTTGAAGTTGAAGATAGGAAGTCTCATGTCTGTAAATTGAAGAAAGCCTTATATGGATTGAAGCAAGCTCCCAGAGCTTGGTATGGCCATATAGACAGTTTCTTGACAAGCTTAGGCTTTACCAAGAGTAAAGCAGATTCTAACCTCTACTTCAAGGTTATGAACGATGAGCTAGTGATATTATTTCTATATTTGGATGAATTATTCTTAACTGGAGAAGAAAATCTCATCACCAAATGTAAGAAGAGAGTTGCCTCAAAATTTGAAATGAAAGACCTTAGCCTATGCATTATTTCTTAGGTCTTGAGGTATGGCAGATTCCAGAGAGAATCTTCCTTAACCAAGGGAATTATGCAGTCGAAATCCTGAAGAGATTCGACATGTTGGAATGCAAGCCCATGAATACACCCATGGAAGCGAAGTTGAAGTTGTTGGTCGACACTTCGTCAGAATTAATTTATGCCATGTTGTACAGACATATTATTGGATTGCCGATGTACCTAATGAACACCAGACCAAACATTTGTTTTGCCATGAACACCTTGAGTCAATTTCTGGTAGAACCCAGACATGTTCACCTAGTGGTTGCAAAACATGTGATGGGGTACCTTAAGGGTACATTAGATTGTGGTCTCAGTTATGATGGAGATCATGATTTCACATTGAGTGGATACACTTATTCATATTGGGCAGGAAGCGTTGCTGATAGGAAAATCACTTCTGGATGTTATTTCAGTTTGGGATCAGCCATGATCTCGTGGAAAAGTAGAAAGCAATCCATCATTGCTCTCAGCACAGCAGAAGAAGAATACATTGATGCGTGTTCTTCTAGTTGTGAATCTATATGGCTTCGAAAGTTGTTGACCAGTCTATATGACCTAGATATAGAAGCAACCTTGATCCTATGTGACAACCAAAGCTGCATAAAGATGATAGAGAATCTTGTATTTCATGATAAGTCGAAGCACATAGAGATCTGATATCATTACATCCGTGACATGGTGCAGAGAGGAGCCATAAAGCTCCAGTACATTAGCACAGATGAACAGGTTGCTGATGTGTTGACCAGGCCCCTATCTTGTGTAAAGTTTGAGTACTTCTGAGATAAGATTGGCATAGTTCGAAAGGACCTTCCTCGAAAGGGGGAGTAGTTGTTGTGATGAGATATTCCCTTCTTCCAGCCTTACGGTTGTGACGTAAAGTAGGACGTATACCCTGCTTCTGACCCTATGGTTGTGACGTAAAGAAAGATGATGTGATATGACTAGTACTATGATTCCTTCTATACAACTGTGATGTAAAGCAAGTCTAGTACCTTGCTTCCGACCTGATGGTTGTGACGTAAAGCAGGACATGTTCCTTGCTTCCGACCTTATGGTTGTGACGTAAAGCAAGAAGATGTGATGAGACTAGTACTGAGATTCTGGCTAGATAGTTGTGATGTAAAGCCAGTCTAGTATCCTGCTTCCGACCTGATGGTTGTGACGTAAAGTAGGATGTATACCTTACTTCTGACCTTATGGTTGTGACGTAAAGCAAGATGATGAGATGAGGCTAGCACTGTGATTCTGGTTGGATAGTTGTGATGTAAATCCAGTCTAGCAGCCTGCTTCCGACCTTATGGTTGTGATGTAAAGCAGGATGTGTATCTTGCTTCCAGCTTTATTGTTGTGACGTAAAGAAATACTATGAGATGAGACTAGACCTATGCTTTTGGCTTGATAGATGTGACGTAAAGCCATTCTAGTATGATGATGATGAGCTAGCCTCATGCTACGATGATGATGATGTATTAGTTTTATACAAATCCATATTGATGCAGATGATGATTGCATTCCTTTGAGAATGACAATGTATGCCAATGAAGAAAACTTCTGATTATTTATAGATATTCCAGTCAGTGCTCCAAGATGATATTAATGATGCTTCCCTCCTGATGTCACTGATGATGCAGACCTCTCTCTTGCCTGATGTTGTTGAAGAATACCCTTCTTGTTAAGGGGGAGTGTTGAAATAATGTAACTACAAAGTGTATTCTTATTATTATCTAATATATTATTCATTGGATCAATCCCCATTATGGATTGATCATGTCAGCTATTGTAATAGGACCAAATCCCCTTTTGTGGATTGGTCAAATGATAATTATAATAGGCAAAATAATAAGTCGGCCCCAACAGATATTAAAGAGGCCCCAAAATATATTAAAGGTGGTTATAACCACCGAGTTTGAGAAGTCGGCCTTGCCAGTGAAGAGACACTTCACATGTGCTAGTCTTGTATAAATAAAGAGGTCAGCACCTCACTTAGACACACAACTCACTTGCTCATTTGAGAGACAAGTTTCAGAATTGTAGTTGGAGAAGAAAGAGAGAGAGTGGCACATCTTTTGGAGAGGATATTATGTATTAGCTTGAGTTATCTCTTGCCATTGTATTGGTTATCTATAATAAGGAATGTTTGTTGGGTTTTTATTCCCCTAGAGAGTTTCCCAGGATAAATGTTGTGTCTCTTGTGATTGTGTATTTCTCAGTGATCTTGTCTTTATGTTGTTGTTATCTATTGACATGCAAAGAACTATAATAATGGCATAAACATTAACATTAATGCTACCTAGTATGCATCCTCAACAGTCATGAGATTTATCAAGCTAATATCATCATGTATAGCATATCGTACCCCATTAATATACCTGGATACTCTCTCCACATCTCCCTCTATTTTCCCAGGTCTTTTACATAGCCTGTAGAAATCCTCTAGATACTCTTTGACTGTCATAATTTTCTACCTTAGGTTTTGTAGTTGTCTAAAGATATTTAATTGATAATCCTTGGGCATAAATTTACTTTTAATTTTTCTTACCATTTTATCCTAGTTATTAATTATGGATTTACCTTTTCTCTCTCTATGAATTTGCAATTCATCCCACCAGATGGTTGCATGTCCCTTCAACCTAGTTGCTGCATATTTCACCTTCTTTTTGTCCTCAACCTCCTCAAAGTCAAAGTATTTATCCATGGTGTTTATCCAATGCATGAGTTATTCAACACTCAAATTCTCTTCATACATGGGAACCTCCACTTTAGGTATGCCACCAACTTTAACCAACATTATTAGAACTCTTTCTTATTCTGTGACCTCTTCTTGTTCTCATTCATAGGTTTCTCCTTCATTGATGTCACCAAAATCAAGGTCACTTCTTTGGATAACCTCCATGGCTTCCAATATAGCTTTAAGTTGCCTCATTTCCTCCTGCAAAAATGTGTTTCCTGTTGGTATTCCTCTACCTACTCCAATAGGAACTCCTTGTTCTCTTCTTGGAGGAATTTGCCCAATTTATCAAAGGAAATCCATGCTCTAATACCACAATGATACCCTGAGGGATCACTTAAGATCAACCGGGACAAGTTCCGGATCAATCTGGCCTAATTTTATTTCCTAACAGTGTAAATTTGTACTTTGTATGATAACATTGTATTCATAAACATCAAGAGATCGTGGTTTTCATACGACCATGGGAGTGATCTAGCAATAATCTTGGATAAGAACTTTTCCCACTTTGATAAATCGATTGTATTTGTTTTATTTAACCATTGAGATGAACAATTTGGATATTTGCGGGGGGCCAAAGACCATTCACAATCCCAAGGTAAGGGGGGGCCAAAATAATCGTCCTCTCAACACATGGAGACACGACCAATGACAAAGATTATTTTGGGGGCTTGCCTCTGGTTTAACGTCCTCTCTCCTTCAACACCCGAATTGAGATATATTTGTTGATCTCATCCAAGATCAATGATGATCCAATGATCTTCTATCTTCACTGCCCTTTTTCCACAATGCACCTCCATTGATATGATGATTGATTAACTTTGCATGTTTATTCTTTCTTTTGATCGGACAATCTATACTCGTCGATAAACCAAATGGATGATCATGATTCTCTGTAATTTATGGTTACATGATACCACATTAACTCTACTTAAAATCAACTAATAACAATATACATTACACATAGGATTTAGATCAATGATATAACAAGATAATTACAAAGAAACAGCCTCTGTCTACATTAACTTAATTAGAAATTCTACACCTACAAAAGCAGAGTTCTCTACACTTCAAGAAAGAAATCCCATACTCAAGAAAATCCACTTCTTTTCAATCCAACCCAATCCAATCCAATATAATCCACTCCAGTCCAATCAAACCTCTTACAATTGATAGAATATATGTTAATTCACTCTATACCAGAAACTAACAACTAATCCCTATAAATATTTTAAAATCCCTATAATCAATCAAATCTCCTAAATTATCAAACAAATCACCACCTAAGTAACTAATCAAGTCTTATTGATGCCTTCTAGAGGCATTCTAGCCAATTATTACAAATTCAAATAAAATTAAGAGGACCAACCCTCTTTGGAAAAAATAATTTACCCTTAGGTCCATGAATTAAAAATTTGAATCAAATGCTCCTACATCATTGACCCACATAACCCTTTGACCCAACCTACCTAACCCATTGGTCCATCCCATTAACCTAGCTGACCTAGTGGTCCTTCCCTCTAATCTACCTAACTAATGAACCTTTATAAGAAAACTACCCTACTAAATTACCTAACCTACTTATTAACTTATTAATCCACTCAACCTACTCACCCACCTAACCTACTATGCCAAAAGATACTAAATATGAACCCACACAATGTTCTTAATTCATGAACCCAACTGAACTACATAACATACCCCAATAAGCAATGTAACTTACACAATCCACTAAACTACTCAATTAATTAACCTAACCTACTAACCGACCTATCATATAACCTAACCCATAAACCTAACCTACTAAAACTACAAACCTAAACCACCAAAAATCTAACCCACCTATCACAGATAATCTACCCACTCCACTAAACTACTATACATAATCGGCTAAAAGATAACCTACCAAACTTTCTAATCCTCATTTAAACTATATATACCTTATCCCACTGACACAAACCTAACCTATGTAACCCACTAACCTACATAATCCACCTAACCCACTCACCCACATAACCCACTTTTCCCATATTGTACACCACCAACCTACATAACCTTGTAATGCATTATCCCAAAAAACCTGCTAACCCACTACCCCATTAACCCTAATAAACTAGCCTACCTAACCTAACCAATCCACACACCTCAAATAATTAAGATAATATACTATTCCAAAATATACCAAAATTTAATCAACCTAGCTTATACCTAACAAATTAATCCTCCTAAGAAAATCCATTAATCCAATTAACATACTTACCCCACTAACATACCTAACCCACCCTACCACCCCACTAATCTCTAACCTACTTATCCCACTAACCCACTTATCCCACAAAGCTAATTGTAGTAACCTATATAATCAAAACACTAACAAAACTTGTCTAAAATACCATAAGTTTTTTTCCTAGAAAAAAACCTTTATACTTGATATTTCCAATGTGAAACTAGAATATACATAAGACTACCTTAATATGTACAACAATTATTGTCTTTGATATGTGTTCGGATAATCTCTTTATTTATCCTATTACTAATTATTATAGTCATCCATTGGTCCTCTAAGGAATCCTTTCAAAAAACACTCTTTCATAACATTCTTTCTAGTGTTAAGGCTCTAACATAAATAATGTAACATGACAATGACTCTATCTATGATAAAAATAAAACATCAAACAATTCTGATATCGGTAAAGAATCTAACCTACCCTAATTACCCACTTGACCTTAGTGTACCCTAATACTAATGCTTGAACCTTGATCATTGATTCTTATTCACAACAAAAATAATGGACAATTAAGGTTGCAAACAAGATGCCAAATAAATGAAATAAAAGACACCAATGGATGTCAAAATAGACACCACAAGGTTTCTATAAATATGTAAATGGAATGATATAAAGAAACTATAAGGATGTTATAAGATGACATTATACGCAAGCATAACATTAAAACAACACTAAATGGATGCTAGAGTGACACAATGAAGACAAGAAATTGAAAATGGCATGCTATAAATACACTATAAGGATATTATAAGATGACATTGATACACAAACATAACACTAAAACAAAACTAAATGGATGCTACAGTGACACAATGAAGACAAAAAAATTGAACATATTGCAAAAAAAACATAGGGGGATACAAAAGAATATGCCCATTAAAGACATATTGATCCGAAAAGATCTTTTAATGACTGTGGTTGAGTTATTAATTGCATGTGATTATTAACCATTTAAGAAGCTAATGAAAGAGGATGAATATGAGACAATATATCACAGCCATAATACAAAATACAGATCTAAACTGAAGCAATAAGAACAACAAACCATAACAAGAGAAGTGATAACGAAGTTCGACACAAAATTGCCTATGTTTTTGGGCCTTTGTCTCAGTGGGGGAGGCTTCTTTATTTCTGTTCAAAGATCAAAAAGTACATCACATTAGTGCCATTAGGCTACAAGACTGATCTGGTCATATTCTTCCAGATCTCTAGAACCAAGCAGAAGAAACGACACACAAAACGGATGACCGAAGTTCCCAGAAATGGCCCGCAAGCGTCTGCTCCTCAACAGCTTCACTGGATAAAAATGGCTTTGGCTTGGCTTCCCTTCAGCATAACTCTTCTTTGACTATCCTACATGGCCTCAAATAGGCTTGGTTTATATAGATCTGAAGTTGGTTATCATTCCCCAACTTCCTCCCAAAATCTAGCCTCCAAAAATGCCCAATATCTCCCAAAAATGGGCAAAATCCTCTAATTACAGGCCCAAATCAATTAAAAATCCAAAACATTAGGGTAAAAACCCACTTTGCATATATATTTGGGCTTTCAGCCCCTTTATTCCTACGTACGCCCCCTTTCAAGGTCATATGGATAGACAGGTGGCCAAATGTCAGCCCGAAGGGCTGTGCGCTAGCCCCTCATCATGAAATCCTTGGTCACGTTGTGCCATTCCATAGGATTGCGCCCCCTATCCTCGTGTCTGGCCTATGGTATTAACCTTGGTCTTATGGCGGAGGGTGTGCCCTCATCCGTGCCCCCCGTTCCCCAAGCTCTGTGGTCGCATAGAACATACACCCGTCAGTTGGGGCTTAGCCTCGACCCCTTTCCGCCCTCATATAATATATGCAATTTTAAATAAATTTAAACTTGTTTCGTTTAACAAGTAACAATGTAGCGCATTGGTAAAAGGGTTCTTTGTTAAGGCGCTTGGGCTTGGTGGTGGTCATGGGTTCAAAACCCATGGACCCCAAAACATTTTTGAAACATGCCATTCGACCTTGACTGGGTGCCACGTGGCTGCCCATGCCTGGGCCACATGGCACCACCTCATTTTCCCAAACTTTTCCACGTGTCCAAATCTAATTGGTCCCTGTCACTACCCAGTCACCCTACTACCACATGTCACTTTGTTGATGTCAGCATGATGACATCAGCAGGACGTCATGCTGGAATTATCATTGACTTTTGCCAGTTGACATGTTGACTTTTTAGTTGTTTGGGAAAATGGTCAGAGTACGATAACTCTCACATACAACGTCTGTTTGAGAAATTAAATATACTTTCGGAATCAATGCGACGAGCCAGTTGCAATGGAATTAGTTTCGTTCGATTATGAGAACTTTCATTTTTTAGCCTTTTTTTAGCCCTGCTAGGCTCTTAGATCCGATTCTGGATCACACCTCCCCACTAAAGGACCTTTTGGTCCCCAAAAGGTTACTGACCAGTCAACAAGCTCAGGATAGGCCACCCGACTTTTGCTTTGTCTCTAAACTTTTTCCTGTGCACCTGTCTCATCAAGATCAACTGTAACACAATCATGACAACTGATAGCATATTGTTAGCCATTTGAACCCTGTTACATCTTACTGAAGCCACTATCATCCATGTAGACAACATTACTAATGATAGAATCAAAAAGGCAAATGCAAATGAGCTGGTATACTTGTAATATTTGCATGACATGAACTTATCTTGAAGCAACTTATGATTGATTTTCCATTCAACGATCATTTCCTGTTCTTGCTTAAGATTGATTACTTCATTTGAAACAATTATTGGTTTGTTGCTTGCTTTCACTACCTTCTTTAATTGTTCCATTGTTTGAAGTGTTTTATTTGCCTTAACATGATGAGCCTGAACCACATAATCTTGACTTGCTTTGGTTAATTGATATTGATTCTTTGTCCTGTAGAAGATTGCCTTACGATCATATAAATATGGACTACCTAAGACCATTCCACATTCTTTTAATGACACTACATCACATGTTACGTCATCCACATACTTAGATGAAATTGCAAATTTGATTGTGCACTATTTTGTTATGTGCATTTGATGATGATTGCTTATCCATTTAAGTGTGTACGGCTTATGATGTACTTGTGTTTTTAACCCCAATTTCTTAACCAATTCTTCTGAGATTAGATTAGCTTGAGATCCACTATCGATTAATGTGTCTATCTTAGTGTGTCACATGATGGTCCTTATATAAAACAAGTTACTTATACAATCAATGCCTTCACCAATTTTACCTGTCATACCAACCAATGAGACCTTAGATTCATCATCCGAATCCGATCCCAAGTCTGTGGGTCTTGTTGTCGCTACCATTGTTTGCCTTCCCTTCTTTTCCTTGAACCACTTTGGCCTCTTCTCGGGATATAACTACCAACATCTTTCCTCATCATGTCCCTCTTTCTTGCAATGCTTGCAAGAGGGCTTCCCTTCCTTCCTTGCCACTGCATTTGAATTATTTCCATGCCATTTCCGCTTGTCCTCTTTCCTTGAAGATGATTCCCCTGATACACCTGTTTTCCCTGCTTCAATATACATTGTTTGAACAGAAACCTCATCAAGGTTAGTGGGTCCAAACATGAATACAATGTTTCTAATATGTGCAGGTAAACCTCCTATATACTTCATAAGGGTTTCCTGTGTATGTAAAGGGATATCTAACATCAATGCCATTTTTCGAAAGCCATCAGTATACTCTTACACTATTTGTCCTTTTCTTAGTTTTAAAGATTGCCATTCAATTAATGTTTTTTCTTTATAACCCAAAGGATAGAACTATTTCCTAAGTGGAGAAATGAAGCTTTGCCATGATGGAAATACATTACCCACTTGTTGTGCTCCATTTTGCAACTTGCTTTGCCACCAGATTAGAGTTGTGCCTGCAAGTCTCAAATATGCCAACTTGATTTGTGTGGCCTCATCCTTGATCTGTTGCACACTACAGTAAACCTCCATCTGCCTGACCCAATTGTCAAGTCTCTCTGCATTAACTTCACCATCATATATGGGCAACTCAAATTTAACATCAAGTTTTAACAATGGAGTTTCATTCTTATGTTTATGAACATGTTTCTTTGCATTAGATTTAGAACTTGAACTTGAAGAAGAAGGAGAAGAAGGAGGTGATGATGGAGGTGATGGAGGAATCTGAGGAGGATCCTCTTCCTCTTCACTTTTTCCCTTTGAATATTTGCCAAGAACTGGTCTCTTTCGTTCCAAGTAATCCTCATACAAAACTTTCACCATCTCCGACATAGCAAGGAAAGTTTTCCAAAACTCTTTCTCATCCTGAGAAAGCCCTTCTTCCGATGCCATCTTCTCGCTATGAGAAGCTCTCTTTCTCAATCAAATTAATGGATTCTCTACAACAAGCTCACGTTCACCACACTGTAGCTTTTCTCTGGTTAACATGCAAAACTCAAATCCAAATGTCAACTAGCTTTGATACCACCTGATATGAAAAGATCTTTTAATGACTGTGGTTGAGTTATTAATTGCATGTGATTATTAACCATTTAAGAAGCTAATGAAAGAGGATGAAGATGAGAGAATATATCACAGCCATAATACAAAATACATATCTGAACTAAATAAACAAGAACAAAAAACCATAACAAGAGAAGTGATAACGAAGTTCAGCACAAAATTGCCTACGTCTTCGGGCCTTTGTCTCAATGGGGGAAGCTTCTTTATTTCTGTTCAAAGCTCAAAAATTACATTGCAGCAGTGCCACTAGGCTACAATAATGATCTAGTCATGTTCTTCCATATCTCTAGAACCCAACAAAAGAAATGACACGCAAAATGGATGACCGTAGCTCCCAGAAATGGCCCGCAAGCATCTGCTCCTCAACAGCTTCCCTGCATAAAAATGGCTTTGGCTTGGCTTCCCTTTAGCATAACTCTTCACTGACTTTCCTCCATGGCCTCAAACAGGCTTGGTTTATATATATCTGAAGTTGGTTATCATTCCCCAACTTCCTCCCAAAATCTAGCCTCCAAAAATGCCCAATATCTCCCAAAAATGGGCAAAATCCTCTAATTACAGGCCCAAATCAATTAAAAATCCAAAACATTAGGGTAAAAACCCACTT
>ML824779.1:2688-21313 GCA_009831015.1 Picea engelmannii | reverse complement strand
GAAGTTGGTTATCATTCCCCAACTTCCTCCCAAAATCTAGCCTCCAAAAATGCCCAATATCTCCCAAAAATGGGCAAAATCCTCTAATTACAGGCCCAAATCAATTAAAAATCCAAAACATTAGGGTAAAAACCCACTTTGCACATATATTGGGCTTTTATCCCCTTTATTCATGTGTGCACCCCCTTTGAAGGTCATATGGATAGACAAGTGGCCAAGCGTCAGCTTGAAGGGCTGTGCGTTGGCCCCTCATCCTGAAATCCTTGGTCACGTTGTGCCATTCCATAGGATTGCACCCCCTATCCTCGTGCCTAGCCTATGGTCTTAACTGTGGTCTTATGGCGGAGGGTGCGCCCTCATCCGTGGACCCCGCGCCCCAAAATTTGTGATCCCATAGAACATACACTCGTTGGCTGGGGCTTAGCCCCAACCCCTTTCCACCCTCATATAATATATGCAATTTTAAATAAATTTAAACTTGTTTCGTTTAACAAGTAAAAATGTAGTGCATTGGTAAAAGGGTTCTTTGTTAAGGCGCTTGGGCTTGGTGACATTTTTGAAACATGTCATTCGACCTTGACTGGGTGCCACGTGGTTGCCCATGTCTGGGCCATGTGGCACCACCTCATTTGCCCGAACTTTACCACGTGTCCAAATCTGATTGGTCCCTGTCACTACCCAGTCAACCTGCTGCCACATGTCACTTTGCTGATGTCAGCATGATGATGTCAACAGGACGTCATGCTGACATCATCATTGACTTTTTCCAGTTGACCTGTTGACTTTTTAACTGTTTGGAAAAACGGTCAGAGTGCGATAACTCTCTCATACAACGTCCATTTGATAAAGTAAATATACTGTAGGAATCAACGCAACGAGCCAATTGCAATGGAATTGGTTTCATCCGATTCTGAGAACTTTCATTTTTGAGCCTTTTTTAGCCCTGTCGAGCTCCTAGATCCGATTCTAGATCACATATAAATGACAATTGTGCATCTTTTTTACCAATTTGAGCATAAGAGGACACAAAAAGGTCACCTAAAATTGTCATATTCTAATAGTATCAAACACCCAATTGAGCACCAACACACCAAGTACATTCAAATCCACACATTTTTTCACATTATTTAGTATCAAACCATTGAATTGGCACACTATCATACAAAATATTAGGTTGTAATCATATATTTCATGAAGCCCTTGAAAAATGTCAAGTTTCTTCTTATTAGTCCATGTCGGCCTACGGTCAAGGACTATAGCTTTCACCCTAAAGTCAAAGTACCTATTACTTGGTGTGTTTTGTGTATTAATTGGTACATTTTGGTGTGTTTGCAGGTTTTAGACGAAGTTCACTACTTACTTTTTCTCCTTGCCAAGCGTTTGCGAAAACTCTTTATTATTTTAATTATTTTGAAGATACAAACAATTTTTTATATTGTGTAGTTTTAATATCTGAATTTTTTGATTGCCTTAGTGAAGGTGATGTGACTTAATTAGCCATGGTGTGTTTAATTTTTTTTTTGTATTTTTCAGACATAAAAAAATGAATTGAAAATGCAAATTCTAAAAAATTCAACAAATAGCCACCTTCGTTGCTCTATTTCTAAAGTGATAGCGATACAAAGACCCGTGGCGATATTGATCCAGATTTTATGAGCAGAACGAAATGACTACATATTATTAACAGGTGTTTAACACAAAATAATAGAGATAGAGTAAAATTGGTTTTCTATTCAATAAGGAAATAAGATGAAACTATAAAATGCAGTGGAAAACAAGCTTGTTGGAATGGTGGCGACTTATCTCTGAGAAGATATGTGACAGTTGCGCTCATTCGCAAGCAGATGATTACAATGAAGCTTTGAAGGCCCTTGTAATGTCCCTTTCCAAATAAGAGCTCCAGAAAAAGAGGCTTAATGGTCTAAACCACCCCGTTAGACTATAGCCAGGCACAAAGAGGGGTAAATAGGGTTACTAGAGGTCACTCTAGTCACAGGTGTTATATTCGAAAAGTGACATTGAACTAACAAGGGTTAACAACACTTTTAAGTCATTATGAGCTAAAAATAGAAGTCAATAGTGAATTAGGGTTTTAGCAGTGATTTAGGGTTTCAACATGATTTAGGTTTTTGGAAAGCTATAAAGGAAGGGTCAGCGACCTAATTCATCATTATGCAGATTATGACTTGTGATTGAGGAGAAGAGGCGCATCTCGGGAGAGATAGTTCAGTGTATTCCAGGAGGAATACACCAGTTGGCTGATTTCGGTGTTGAAAGACACACCCTAGTCACTGGGAAGATCATCCAGGTCTTCCATCATTCTTCATTGATTCTGCAGTGCTCTCATATTTTGGGTATTATCTTTTAATTGATTATTTGTATTCCGGCTAAGATCCTTTTGTCTTTTGAGCTAGCCGAGTGTTGTTATTTTATTCAGCCGCAATTGCTTATTTATATTCCGGCTAAGATCCTTTGTATGTTGATCTAGTCGAGTATTGTGAGTTATTCAGCCATGTTCGACCATTTTGTAATCCACAAAGATATCATAATATAAACTTTGCAGTCCTTTGTCGCGTTTATTATTTTTATGATCATTTATATGCTGTAAACCTTTGATCCTACACACACATTAGCAACATTTCCTAGACTAGCCAAGTTAGGAACATTACAATGGTATCAGAGCTTTAGTCCTGCCAGCCTGTGACTAAAGACAATGAGTGTAGTAGAAGATCCAGAGGGCCGTGAACACGTAGGTGATGAATATGTCACTTACAACAGGCATCAAGAAAGAAGGCATAGGCCTGATTTTCCCCCTTTTCCTCCTAGCTCAGAGGAAGAGGAAGAGGCACACAGAGAAGCAGAGAGAAGGGCAGAGCGTGAGGCTGAGCGCGGGGCAGAGAGGATGCTAGGAGATAGATATGAGAAACCAGAGGGTAGTGGAAAGGCCCCTGTAAATCCAGAGGAAACTTTCATGCAGGTTATCAACGGTATGTTAGCTAGTCAACGAACCATGTCTCAGTCATTGGCACATGTGTTTGATAGATTGGCTAGAGTGGGCACTCCAGATACACGAGTCCTGCATGTAGCACAGGCAAACTTGGGAGCATGTAGTAGACCCCAGTCACCCTCTCGCACATACACCTCTGCGAGTAGGATTCCCAAACCCTTGTTTCCTAGTTTCCAGAGGGCACCCCCAGTAGCAGCACCGCCACTAATAGCACAGAGGCCACCCACTCATGCTGACGACATTGCAGAGTATAGGAGGGAGCATGCAGCATTGGGTCATGACTTCCATCAGGACATGACCTTGGTCGAGTACTGTGGACTCAGACTCAGGAACGGCCCCAGAGAGCCACAGAGGGGAGGACCACAACAGCAACAGGGGCATAACCTCGATTTCATCTGAAAATTTGGGAAACTCACCATCCCTTCTTTCGACGGATCGTCCAAATACACCAACAGAGCTTGGGTATAGAAGCTAGACACATATTACAAGCTCAACCAGATGACCGAGACAGAGGCCATCAGTTTCGCGACCTTACACTTGGAGGGTGAGGCACACAAGTGGTGGTATCATGGACTGGTGACATTGGGTCACAGTCACATCACCTCCTATAGGGAGTTTACAGATAGGCTCATGGAGAGGTTTGACAGGAAGGATCCCGAGATACACTTCAAGGATCTAGCCCAGTTGAGAAAAACTAGCACAACAGAGGCGTTCATCACAGAGTTTTAGCAGGTAGCCGTGCCAGTGACAGATATATCAGAACCCAGGCTGATCATGCTATTCACAGAAGGACTCATAGAGCCTTTGAGAGGATGGGTGAAGGTATACAGGCCTCCCACTTTGCAGGATGCCATCCTTCTCACTCAAGATCTGGAAGACTCAGTGCCAAAGGCTAAAACTTTCTCCAAACCATTTTTGCCCCAGAGGGATCAAGACAGGAATCCATTCCAAAGATAATGGAAGGACAAGGAGAAGTTGGATGATGAGACTAGGCGAGATCTTGTGAGGAAGAAGCTTTGCTTCAACTGCAGAGATCCTTGGGTCCCAAGCCACAGGTGCATGGGCAAGGGAGAGATTCATTATATTGAGGTAGAAACAGACAACGTGGATAGTGAGGAGGAGGAGAAGGACAGTGGATCCACTAGTTCAGAAGAGGAGTCAGCACCAACAGAGGAGCAACTTCCTTATAGACCATTGACACCGACAGGAGCCCATCCTCCAGTAGTCCCACAACCTCCAGAGCAAGCTAACAGGAGGAAACCAACAAAAGGAGGAGTCATAGTGACCCGTTCCGGTGTTTCCAGGTATGATACCCTCCGTATCAGAGGGATTATTCAGGGGAAATGGGCAATCTCCCTAATAGATGGTGGGGCCACCCACAACTTCATCGACGCTTCACTAGTATCAAGACAGACACTTTAGACAGAGGAGTTTGAGGGGTTTGATGTTGCAGTAGCAGATGGCCAAACAATGGAGTGTCTAGACAGAATTCCAAACTTAGAGATGAAATTAGGAAACTACACAGTGAGAGACACATTTTATGTGGTTGACCTATCGGACACAGATGTGGTGTTAGGAGTTCAGTGGATGATTACCTTGGGAAAAATCACTACCAACTACCAAACCTTGGAAATGGGATTCAGAGATCAGGATGGGAAGAAGGTTGTTCTAAGAGGTATGTCGAAAGGAGCACCTTGGACAGTTTCAGCCAAGAGGATGGAGAGGATATTTAGACATGGGGAGGTAGAATATGACACATAATGCTTGATCACTACTCATAAGGATTCAAAAGATCGACAACAATACCACACAGAGATCAAGAATTTATTTGGACAACATCAGTAGGTCTTTGAGGCAATCCCACCAGGGAGACCACCTGACAGGGGGTTTGAGCACACCATTGAGTTAGAGGAGGGGGCCAAACCTATGATCACCCCCCCTATCGTCATCCTAGGAGGTTCAAGGATGAGATAGAGAAGGCAATCAAGGAATTGTTGCGATGGGACATATCAGACCGAGCAACAACCTATTTGTTGCTTTGGTTGTCTTGGTTTTGAAGAAGGATGGCACCATGAGGATGTGCATTGATTACCGAGCCTTGAACAACAAAAAAATCAAAAACTGGTACCCTATCCCATGCATTACGAGTTAATGGATGAACTGCATGGGGCAGTTTTCTTCTCAAAAATTGATCTACGCTCTGGATATCACCAGATCAACATTCGAGAGAAGGACATAGAAAAGACGACATTTCGATGTCATTTTGGACACTTCGAGTTTCTGGTTATGCCATTTGGGCTAACCAATGCACCCGCTACATTCCAATCTTGCATGAACCATATATTCAGGGATCAGTTAAGGAAATCAGTCTTGGTTTTCCTTGACGACATCTTGATCTATAGCCGGTCATGGAAAGAGCATATGAGGCACCTAGATAAGGTATTGAGCATCATGGAGGCACAATCATTATATGCCAAAGAGTCCAAGTGTGAGTTCGGTATGACAGAGCTGCTTTACTTAGGCCACATCATCAGTGCACAAGAGGTACAGGTGCACCAAGAGAAGATTAGGGCCATTCTGGATTGGTCGACGCCCAAGAACGTGACAGAATTGAGGAGCTTCTTTGGGCTGTGCAACTATTACATGCGGTTCATCTGGGGTTTTTCTCAGCTTGGAGCACCGCTGACAGATCTTACCAAGCATGGGGCCTTCATATGAACTAAGAAATCACAGGAAGCCTTTGATCACATGAAAGAAGTCATGGGCACTTGTCCAGTGTTGGCACTACCAGACTTCACCCTGCCATTTGTACTAGAGTGTGACGCATCCGGCGAAGGGATCGATGCAGTTTTGATGCAGGGAGGACATCCCATTGTATTCGAGATCCTGAAGCTTAGTCAACCTGAGAGGTTGTACTCCATTTATGACAAGGAAATGTTGGAAATCATGCATGCCTTGACCAAGTTCAGACAATATTTGGTGGGCAGCAAATTCGTGATCAAGACCGATCACAATAGTTTGAAGTATTTCCTTGAGTAGAAGGACCTCAGTGAGCACCAACAGAAATGGGTGACGAAGGTACAAGCATTCGAATTTGACATAGAGTATGTCAAGGGGAAGAAGAACATTGTGGCCAATGCACTATCGAGGAGACCTGCGGCATGTTCTTTGATGGAGATTTTAGTAGATTGGAAATCCCACTTGTTAGTGGAATATTCCAAGAACAAGTTTGCTTGTGAGGTGATGGATGGGAAGATACAGGATGATCAGTACAGGGTCATTGACGATGTCATATTTTACAAGGATAGAGTTTACTTGGTGCCAGATTCAGGGCTTGAGAAGAAAATCCTCACCACAGTTCATGATTCACCTCTAGCAGGCCATCAGGGTTTTTTCAAAACCTACAGACAGATCAGAGAAAGGTTCTCATGGAAGGGCCTCAAACAAGACGTTATGAGACACGTCAGTGAGTGTGTGACTTGCCAGCAGAACAAGTCAGAGCATGCTCTTCCAGCAGGGATACTTCAGCCACTCCCCATTCTAGAGAAGAAATGGGAGAGTATATCTATGGACTTCATCAATGGTCTACCCAAGGTCTAGGGTAAGGACTGTATCTATGTAGTGGTTGGCAGATTGACCAATTTTTCTCACTTCTACGCCATACCGATAGAGTACATCGCAGTTCAGGTAGCCGATATTTTCTTCAGGGAGGTCTTCAGACTTCATGGGTTGCCGAAGAACATCGTCAGTGACAGGGACAGTCGGTTCATAGGGACATTTTGGAGAGATTTGTTTCGGTTGGTGGGGACAAAGTTGACACCTAGCACCAGCTATCACCCTCAGACAGATGGGCAGACCGAGATTGTCAACAAGTGGGTTGAAGGGTATTTGAGGAACTATGTAGGAGGACAACAGAGAACGTGGGTAAAGTGGTTACATATAGGGGAACATTGCTACAACACCACCTTCCACATGTCCATTGGTATGACACCCTTCCGAGCATTGTACGGATATGATGCTCCCACTAGAATTGGTCTTCGGGGAGAGTAGAGCTCCCAAGGCCAAGGATTGGATCATAGAGAGTCAGGAGATTCTCAAATTGTTGAAAGAGAAACTGCAGACGACGCAAAACCGACAGAAGATAAGCGCAGACAGGCACATGATAGAGCGCAGCTTTGAGGTTGGAGATTTGGTTTTCTTGAGACTCCAACCCTACAGATAGTCATCTCTAAAGAAGAGTGGAGCCAAGAAGCTCAAGCCCAGATTTTATGGTCCTTACAGGATCATGCGCTGAGTAGGCGAGGTTGCTTATGAGCTAGAGCTTCCAGAGGGGAGCAAGATTCATAACATGTTCCGCATGTCTTGCCTTAAAAAGGCAGTGGGACAATTCATTAACACATCAGAGGAGCTTCCCCCGTTGGATGAGGAGGGACAATTGGAGTTAGTTCCGGAGGAGGTTTTGGAGATCTGAGAGCAGAAACTAAGGAGCAGGGTCATCAAAGAGTGTTTGATCATATGGAGAGGGATTCCAGTAGAGGACCCTACTTGGGAGAGTGAGCAGGTGTTGCAGCACCCTAGATTGGTATTGCTTGAGGACAAGCAATTTCGGGAAGGGAGGACTGTAATGTCCCTTTCCAAATAGGAGCTCCAGAAAAGGAGGCTTAATGGTCTAAACCACCCCATTAGACTATAACCAGGGCCAAAGAGGGATAAACAGGGTGACTAGAGGTCACTCTAGTCACAAGTGTTATATTCGGAAAGTGACATTGAGCTAACAAGGGTTAACAATGCTTTTAAGTCATTATGAGCTAAAAATAGAAGTCAACAGTGAATTGGGGTTTCAGCAGTGATTTAGGGTTTCAACATGATTTAGGGTTTTGGAAAGCTATAAAGGAAGGGTCAGCGACCTAATTCATCATTATGCAGATTATGACTTGTCATTGAGGAGAAGAGGCACATCTCAGGAGAGATAGTTCAGTGTATTCCAGGAGGAATACACCAGTTGGCTGATTTCGGTGTTGAAAGACACACCCTAGTCACCAGGAAGATCATTCAGGTCTTCCATCATTCTTCATTGATTCCACAGTGCTCCCATATTCTGGGTATTATCTTTTAGTTGCTTATTTGTATTCCGGCTAAGATCCTTTTGTCTTTTGATTTAGCCGAGTGTTGTTATTTTATTCAGCCGCAATTGCTTATTTATATTCTGACTAAGATCCTTTGTATGTTGATATAGTTGAGTATTGTTAGTTATTCAGCCGCATTCGACCATTTTGTAATCCATAGAGATATCATAATATAAACTTTGCAGTCCTTTGTCGCGTTTATTATTTGTTTGATCATTTATATGTTGTAAACCTTTGATCCTACACACACATTAGCAGCATTTCCTAGACTAACCAAGTCAGGAACATTACAACCCTTTTACAATAAATAGGAATGCCAAAAACCTTAGACATCCAAAAACCTAACCCTAGGAGATGAAGCGCCAAAAGTCATGTGGGCCCCGTTTGGGTAAGTTAGAACATCAACTTCCCAGGGTCATAACTTTTTCATACAATCTTCGTTTTAGGTGCATGATAGCCCGTTGGAAATGTATCACCAAGGAGATTCATTTTGGTGGAAACATCGAAGGATTTTCTATGTTGCTCCCCATTTTCCCAAAATACATCGTTTAGGGCCTGAAAACGACTCCGAAAGTTTCAGGACCTGAAAAACTGCTAAAAATAGTAAATAACAAAAATTGTCTGAAAACTGTTTTGAGCCGGTTGGAAATAGTGGGTGGACACCGATATCCACCTGGATGAGATATGCATGGATCTGCATGCACAATCACTAGGATCTAATTTGACTGCAACGAACTCTCTTCTGAGTGCATCCATAAGCTCTCTTTTGATTCCATCCATAAGCGAAACAATCTCCACACCTGAAGTATGAGACTAACAGTTCCGAGTCCATCCATAAGCGAAATAATCTAGACACCTAAATTATGAGACCAACAGTTCGAGTAATCTGAAAATTCTATGCGCATGGCATACCATGCTTCAATATAAATCTGTATTGGTGTACTTTATTAATTTTCTAAAAGGATGGGGAGATCATGGCTCAAAATTTCCTATCTGCTGCCACATTGGTAGTTCTACAAGCTCAAGCTCATAGACATTGGCAGAATCACTAACCAGAAGACTCTTCATCCAGAATTTGGAATTTGAAGTCTATTGTGGTAAATGCCTACACCTATTACTTGAAGGATGTTGCATGTAGAGTAGACACTTAAGTGTTGTAAGGTGTTTTGAGGTACTTCATGGACCTATCTCTATATTTTCTTTCATTCCAATAATGATTTTTTTTGTGGACTGATAGTTAAAACCCATGAATAAATAATATATGAAATTATACCTTCTGAACTCAGACCACTAACCAACATAATTCTTAGAAAGACAAGGTTTAATTCCAAGTATTCTTGCATCATAAACCAACAAGATTTAATGGATACTATATTACTTTAATATGGATAATATACTACTTGATAACAATAACATGAAGGAGACATGAAGCAGAGCGAATAATCTAACTAGGAGAACAAACCATGAGGTATTTGTGAATTTCATTCGTTTTTTTTCTTGAATCCCTGAGTTTTTATGGTAAAATGGTATTACAGACATGTTATATTTCATCACAGAGCATGATAAGTAAAGAATTTTCATAAATTGTGAAGATTTTTCATGGCAGGAAGTTTTATGTTCATGTCCTGGAAATGATAAGCTTCCTTGTGTTGTTTCTCCCTACACTTCCAGCAAACCCAAAAATACTAACAACATTCGGGCCTTTTAAACCATATGGGGGCTAAGTCTAACAGATACACAAATAAAAGCATGGTTGGGTAGCTTACTAACCTGTGGTTTTGAAACCAGACTTTGGTTTGCTTGGGTTGTATGTTGTGCCGTATTGGGCATTCTCGTATGAGCTGCTAGCGACAAATAGAACAAGGTTTAGCACAATCATGGTAGAGTTGCTCCAGTTCCTCCACCTACTAGGCCATGTAACACACATATTTAGGCCATGTAACACATATAATTTTCTTTCTCAATACATGACGACTTTCCTCCTTCCTATATGTCACCGCCATTTCCCAAGTGTTCAACCAATAAATTCCACCAAGCTAGCTTGTTCTTCAATTTACAGTAATAGTTCCCAGCCTTTGGAAGAGTTGAGGGAGCAGTCGAGCATCCACAAGCTCCATTCATGCAAAAACTATTCTTCTTCACAGATAAAAACAAGCAAAAATAAAATTCTTCAACAATTGGATTCTTCCTCAAAAAAGGATCTGAATTGACTTGTTGACAAACTCTGATGACGAGTTTGACCTTCGAGTATTTGTCTGTAAATTTTTTATTAATTGCTAATGGCAGTTTATTTCACACATCGATGAGTCACCAAGCCTGATGAAAATCTTGTAAAAGTATTGTAAATTGTTGTAGGGAAAGGGATCTGTTGTTGGGCAGAGTTGCTGCCAGGGTTTGATGAGCCCGCAGGAGGAAAGTGTTGTCATCGAACTCTATTATCAAATGAGAAACTCTCCTCTCTATTCATGTTAAAGAAGATATTTCTCTCAAAATCAGTTGGCTCTGGGTAGGGCACTGCTTTCTTGGTCTTCAAATCTCTCAGTCTTCAGCGCCTCTCCCAGCCTCATCATGCTTTATATTTTTTGACTGTATGGAGGATTGTAAGACAACTTTCACTCCCCTGGACACTGGAATGGACCTCCATTCCAACTATGATTCTGGTCGTGTGGATGCTATTCATTGCAGGTCTCTCGTTGGCAGCTAATAGTTCTAACACTTGGTCATTGTGATGTTTTTGCATTCTCAGGTAGGCAAAGTTGTTCCGATATTATCACCACCGATGGAATAAACCTCCTTAAGGGAAGTGACATGAATAAATCCTCTCGATGGAACGTAGGGCATGCATCTAATTAAATAACATCCACTTGGTAGGTGGTGACTCTAAAGTTCATGTAAACATCCGTCACATTGGTTTACGTGTTCATATTTTCTCTAATGTGTGTTTCTGTCATTGTGAATTTCCAACTAAATATAACATTAACAATGGAAGGGATCTGCGTCATGAGACTCTATTCATGATCATTTAAATACTTCTTAAATGATTTTACAATAAGGAGGAGTGAAGGTTAAAAGTTTTAATGAGGAGGTTAATGTTTAATGGATTTGATTTTTCTAACATAATCTTTATTAAAACTAATAAAATTATAATTTTAAATAAATATAATAATTGTATAATTTTTTAATATTAATATAATTTACATTTAATGCAACACGTTTACTTTAATATATCTTTTCACATTGTCCCTACCGGCCTACGGTAAGGGACTATAGCTTTCACCCTGAAGTCAAAGTACCTATTACTTGGTGTATTTTGTGTATTAATTGGTACATTTTGGTGTGTTTGCAAGTTTTAGATGAAGTTGGTTACCTACTTTTTCTCCTTGCCAAGTATTTGCGAAAACCCTTTATTATTTTGAATATTTTGAAGATACAAACAATTTTTATATTGTATAGTTTTAATATCTGAATTTTTTGATTGGCTTAGTGAAGGTGATGTGATTTAATTAGCCATGGTGTGTTTATTTATTTTTTGTATTTGTTAGACATAAAAAAATGATTTGAAAATGAAAATTCTAAAAATTCAACAAATAGCCAGTTTACATAATCTAAAAATTCTATGCGCATGATATATCATGCTTTAGTATAAGTCTATATTAGTGTACTTGATTAATTTTCTAAGAGGATGGGGAGATGATGGTTCAAAATTTCTTATCTTCTTCCACATTGGTAGTTCTACAAGCTCAAGCTCATAGACATTGGGTAAATGCCTATGCCTTTTACTTGATGGATGTTGCATGTAGAGTAGACGCTTAAGTGTTGTAAGGTGTTGTGAGTTACTTTATGGACCTATCTCTATATTTTCTTTCATTCCAATAATGATTTTTTTTGTGGATTGATAGTTAAAACCCATGAATAAATAATATATCAAATTCTACCTTTTGAGCTCAGACCACTAACCAACATAATTCATAGAAAGACAAGGTTTAATTCCAAGTATTCTTGCATCATAAACCAACAAGATTTAATGAATACTATACTACTTTAATATGGATACTATACTACTTGATAACAATAACACAAAACAGTCATGAAGTAGAGCGAAGAATCTGACTAAGAGAACAAACCATGAGGTACTTGTGAGGATGTCATTCATTTTTTTTCTTGAATCCTTGAGTTTTTACGGTAAAATGGTATTACAGGCATGTTATATTTCATCACAGAGCATGATAATTAAAGAATTTACATAAATTGCGAAGATTGTTCATGGAAGGAAGTTTTATGTTCATGTCCTGGAAATGAGAAGCTTCCTTGCGTTGTTTCTCCCTGCACTTCCAGCAAACCCAAAAATACTAACAACATTCGAGCCTTTTTAACCATGTGGGGGCTAAGTCTAACACACACACATAAATAAAAGCATGGTTGGGTAGCTTACTAACCCAGACTTTGGTTTTCTTGGGTTGTATGTTGGATGGTATTGGGCATTCTCGTATGAGCTTCTAGCGACAAATAGAACAGGGTTTAGCATAATCATGGTAGAGTTTCTCGAGTGCCTTCACCTACTAGGCCATGTAACACACATATTTTCCTTGGTCAATACATGACGACTTTGCTCTTTCCTAGATGTCACCACCATTGCCCAAGTGTCCAACCAATAAATTCCACCAAGCTAGCTTCTTCTTCAATTTACAGTAATAGTTCCAAGCCTTTGGAAGAGTTGAGGGAGCAGTTGAGCATCCACAAGCTCCATTCATACAAAAATTATTCTTCTTCACAGATAAAAACAAGAAAAAATAAAATTCTTCTTCAATTGGATTCTGCCTCAAAAAAGGATCTGAATTGACTTGTTGACAGACTCTCACGACGAGTTTGACCTTTATGTATTTGTCTGTAATTTTTTTATTAATTGGTAATGGAATTTTATTTCACGCATATATGAGTCACCAAGCATGATAAGAATATTGGTGCGGGCCATCATAGTTTTTATACTCAAACAAGAAAGATGTTTCCATTCTACTTGGATAAATTTACAGAGTTTTTCTTACGCTTTAGCTGAGTGTGAATCAAAATTTACCTTCCTTCCTCAACCGAAATTTAGTTGAGACTACTTTTATTTTACATTTGGAAGAACCTTACTATCACCTGTAAAAGTATTGTATTTTTTTGTAGGGAAATGGATTTGTTGTTGGGTAGATTTGTTGCTAGGGTTTGATGAGCCCGCAGGAGGCACCTGTTGTCATCGAACTCTACTATCAAATGAGAAACTCGCCTCTCTATTCATGTTAAAGAAGCTAATTCTCTCAAAATCAATTGGTTTGGTATGCTGGCTCTAGGTAGGGAGCTCCTTTCTTTGTCTTCAAATCTCTCAATCTTCAGCGCCTCTCCCAACCTCATCGTGTTTTGGATTTTTTGACCGTATGGAGGAGTAAGCCAACTTTCTCTCCCCTCAACACTAGAATGGACCTCCATTCCAACTTTTATTATGGTCGTGTGGATTCTATTCATTACAGGTCTCTCGTTGGCAGCTAACATGCCTAACACCACCGATGTTATTCATTACAGGTCATTACAGGTCACCAACTAATAGGCTTATTACGTTTTTCCTTGTCTCACAATACCTATTGACCGCCTCTCCAACATAGGTGGTCAACTCCATGTGCCTCTGCATTATCAGATGCAAATTTGTTGAAGATTTTGGTTCTACAGGGCCTTTTTGGCCCCAACACTTCTTTTTGTAACTGAAATTTCCGCACCCCTGTGTGGGTCAATAATGTAATAGGTCTGCATGGATCATGTTTAGGTCAGTTACCTTGGGATCAGTTCACTGGGAGAGTTCCTTTCACCGAGGGTTTTTTATCCTCAAGTTATCAATTGGGTTTTTCAGCCTTATTGATTTCCCTTGAGTTTTTCCCTCACACTTGCAATAATTCCTCCAAAGTTGTGAACGACGTTCCAGTGGGCTTATCTTTTGGTGACTATTGTTAGAATCACTATAAATGACCATGCAAGACATATTAGAAAGTTTCGCGGAATTCCATCGAGTCTAGAGTAGTTTTTTTAATTAAATTTTCCTAAGTTTGGAGATTTAATTATTTAATTAATTAATTATTTTTGAACAAAAATTGTAAAAATTAGGTCCTTGGACTTTTAATAGGGGTATTTGTGCTCAAAAGAAATGGAATAGCATCCCCTACATCCATGGACCAAGTTTCAGCTCAATCAGACAACTTTTGCTATGGGTTTGTCTACCCGGAGTATCAGTGAGTCAAAAACATCAATTTTAATTGTTAAAGTCCAAACATGAAGAAATTATAATATTGTAATAATGAATTAAAATAATTATAGAAGATGAAAAAAAATTAGAAAGAGGTTTCCTAGCCTAAACCTACCCATCCCAACCCCTCTTAACCTTTTTACCCCTCTCACCCTCTCTCACCTCACTTTAAAAACAGGTGGTCACAACATGATGCTATTCATTACACATCATTGTGATGTTTTCGGATTCTGAGGTAGGAAGAGTTGTTCTGATATCATCACCACAGATGGAATAAACCTCCTTGAGGGAAGGGACATGAATAAATCCTCTCGATGGCACGTAGGGCATGCATCTAATTAAATAACATCCACTTGGTTGGTGGGGACTTTAAAGTCTGTGTAAAGATCCATCACATTGGTTTACGTGTTCATATTTTCTCTAATGTGTGTTTATATTTTCAGATTTCGTCATTTGCTAAAATATAAAATAGTGTTTCAATATTAACAATGGAAGGGATTTGCGTTGATTTTACAATAAGGAGGAGTGAAGGTTAAATGTGTTAATGAGGAGGTTAATGTTTTATGGATTTCATTTTTCTAACATAATTTTTATTAAAACTATAATTGTAAATATATAATTTTTCTAATAAAATTATAATTTTAAATAAATATAATAATTGTATAATTGTTTAATAATAACTATGCAGAAGACATATTTAGTGTGAGGTTTTGTAGAAAATCTGTCAACTGATTTACAGGGTTTCTAAAACCATTTTTTTTTATCTTTTCACTATAAAAACCATCTACACATAAATCAATAAAACCATCTACACAAAGTAAATGGTTGTTTACTTTTGTGACTGAGCTTTAAATGTACAGGTATAGTTGATGGGTCGATCCGTACATATTAATGGCGGTTGTGCGGGGGCTTGACTGTTCGATACACCTCTTTGAGGAGAAGAGGATGAGGCTACCATTTCCTTTGGGAGGACGAGTGGCCATTGTAGCAGGGCGTCCAGGGGGATTGGCAGGGAAATCGCCCTCAATATGGCGGAGAAGGGAGCCAAAGTGGTCATCAACACGCCGCAAAGGAAGTGGCTTCCATAATCAATAATAAATCCTCTTCTTCTGGTGATGGTGTGAGGGCGATTGTGTGCAAAGCCGATGTCGTCGAGCCCTCCCAGGTTGCCCAACTATTCGACATGGCCGAGCAAATGTTTGGGCCACTCCACATCGTGGTAAACAACGCAGGAGTGCTGGACGCCAAGTATCCCACCCTCGCACAAACCTCCGATAAAGACTGGGACCAGACTTTCCAGGTGAACTGCAAGGGTGCGTTTCTGTGTAGCAGAGAAGCCGCTAAGAGGGTCGTCCGCGGGGGCGGCGGTCGCATTATCAACATAAGCAGCTCCGTTGTGGGACAGGCAAGACCAGGGTATGGCGCCTACACTCCCAACAAGGCGGCGGTGGAGATGATGACGAGAATCCTGGCGCAGGAGTTGAGAGGCACTCAGATTACTGCAAATTGTGTGGCCCCAGGCCCTGTTGCCACCGATATGTTCTTCGCTAGCAAGAGCGAGGCCGCAGTGGAAGCCGGGGTCAAATCGAATCCCTTTGAGCGGTTGGGGAAGGTGGAAGATGTGGCTCCGCTCATTGCGTTCTTGGCGAGTGGGTTAATGCTCAGGTTGTTCGGGTCAATGGAGGCCAGGTTTGATTCGTAAAATTGAATGGTTTTTATCCCCCAAATATTATTTTCGATGAATTGCGCAGCACACTATACTGTGTTTTCGGACCTCACTTGGGGTTTTAATGAATTGTGTTCACTCCTGTGTTTGAAGAAGTTACTCAGGGTTTTCTCGGAGCTGACTTGGGGTTTTAATGGATTGTGTTCATTCCTGTGTTTGAAGAAGTTACTCAGGGTTTTCTCGGAGCTGACTTGGGGTTTTAAAGAATTGTGTTCACTCTTGTGTTTGAAGAAGTCAGTCAGGGTTTTCTCCGAGCTCACTTGGGGTTTTAATGGATTGTGTTTATTCCTGTGTTTGAAGTTACTCAGGGGTTTTTGGGACTTCAAATTTTTTGATGTGCAAACCCTTTCTCTTTAACCAATTTTAGAGTGTAAATGATAAATACTTGGGAGTGTAAATGATAAATACTTGGAGATAGACTGTTAAATTCCTTTCCAATTAGTATTTTAATTTTTTTTATCTTAGTCTTTTAAAATCTTCTTTTATCTTGGTTTAATTATATATAGACGGTTAGAGCCGAAATATCACTAATTGTGCTTAATGCAAATGGCGATTCAAAGCTATTATTTAATTTGATTTGACGTTAAGCTCTCATCAGGGATCCAGGATTCGGATAAATTATTCTTTTATAAACTCATTTCTTTCGGATTCCAGATTCCTCGACGAAAACTCTAAATCTTGTTGGCATTCAATGTTAAATACTGTAAACTCAGAACAAACAATAATTTGGCTTGTCATTTTGTCTAATGTGGAGAATGAATCCGGATTATGTGTCATCTATAATATCTCATCCAACATTTCATCCAGGATCCGGGTATCCGAATTTTCCTTTATTTCACTATAATACATTGACTGGCATACCAAATATCCGGATTTACCTTTTTCTTTATAAATTCTTCATCTGGATTTTGGACTTCATGTTAATTAACGGATTGTTAAGTCGAATGTACCAATTTTAAGTCATCTGACATAAAATCTATATCTAGATATCCGATCATTCGGAGTCAACTTTATACACAACAGTCTCGTTTTTTTAACAAACTCATTATATTGGAAATAAATCTGGATGAATTTACATAGTGGTGAATAAGTGGAATAATTCTATACTAGATTGTATTTGAGGTTTGATCTACGAAAATAATGAGTAAGAAAATAACCAGATTGAATTGGTTAGGAGAGATTGAATTATTTATTTATTCGTTTTAAAATTTTACATGTATGTGCACCAACAATAAAGTGAAATGATAAAGGTGTATGTGGACGAGGTGTTGACGTAAAGATATGAAGCAACAAGAATAATGGAGAGAAAGGAATTTAAATCTGGATTTGATATTTTTTCAATATTTTTAATTTTATGAGAATATGGATATAATAAATTGTTTAAAAATTAAATTGGGAAAAGATCAGAGTCTATAATGGTGCAAATGTTTAAAATTATATTTTATTTGTTTAAGTGGTAATTCTCTAGTTATTTTTGCAAATGAGTATCAAATGTTATGATGGAGAAAATGAACTAACGCTGAAACAAACAGAGAAGAGGAAAAGAGTACTAGGATTTATTATAAAAGTGAAGTCCAGTTTCTGAAATTGGGGCTGGAAAATCCTCAATATTTACTGTATATTTTTTTTATCATGGAAAAGACAGGTTCAAAGTTATTTTTTGACTTTTGATTTGAATATCTTTTTGAAGAATTATTTTTGTTGATTGAATACAAGAAGAAGTTGATTCATAATCAATTTATGCTATTGAATTTTTTTTCCCAATTGTTTATATTTTACTTATTCACGCACTTATTCATTTATGTGAATTGTTTGTGTTTGTATAATACTATTTATTGGTTATGAATGTGATTGCACATACATTTTGAATGTACACAGGAATGAACAAGGTCGGGAAGAACATGTTTATTATTGTCGATTTTACATATGGTGTGAAATTTCAAACAACGTATATAATATTAATACAGAAATTATGGACATAGACCAACTACTTTATTCATTATAGTTGTACTATATAACTGTATTTCACATATTATCTTGATTTTGGAATGAAACATCTAATGTATAATGTGAAAAGTAAATATAATATCAATAGAAAGACTATGGACATAGACCAACTACTTTATTCATTATAGTTGTAATACATAACTGTACTTCACATATTATCTTGATTTTGGAATGAAACATCTAATATATAATGTGAAAAGTAAAAATTAAGGATATGGACTAAAACCCAAAAAATAAGGCAGCGATGGTCATCTAATACATAAAGTAATAGAGGCTAAGGATGTTCATCAATATAGATTTTCCATTGTGGGCAAAACATTTGTTTAGTGTTCATAATTTGTGTGAAGCCATACCAACATATAGAGTGGAGTTGGGTAGTGTATTACCTAATCAATGATATTGTAAGTGTACCACATAAATTTCATGATGCCTTTGCAGAGATGGTTTAGAACTATGATGAAAATAAGAATGATGAAAAGGGATTGAAA
>ML824778.1:42259-53251 GCA_009831015.1 Picea engelmannii | reverse complement strand
AAAGCTGGCTGAGAAGAAGAAGATGGGTCCTCCAGGACCATGCTCAGGTCGCTCCTGCTCTCGGTACTCCATGTCTAGGACCATGTGGGCCTCGAGACATGATCTCCTAGTTATCCCTAGATATCGGGGATAACAGGCCCTAAGAAGGGTCTTTTTCCATGGCACTGACTGTTTGGTCCCAGACCAAATACCCCAGGAGTGCACTGGGGGCCCTGGACCTTAGCTAGGGTCTTTGCCCTCCTCCCGGAGAATGGCTCTTGCAGCTGCTATAAATTTAACTCCTGGGAGTATGGAAATGGTAGATCATGTTGAAATCTTGGTACAGGTCAATGAATGAAAATCTGAAATTTCACTTGTCTTACTAAGAGGTTTCTTGGATGTAATCCCTGTGAACTTTCAGCCCTTTCAGCCTTAGGGCTGATCTGAAATATTAATTTACAGCAACAAACAGCGGACTATGTTTCACTTCACTTCACCCCAATACACTATGTAGTTCAAGATAAAGGATACCAAACATATGCCAACAAGTTCCAGCCATGAGAGCACATTGTTCCAAGCATATACCAGATTTGAAAATCACTTTATTACAACAGTTTTTACAATAGAAAATCTGCTCTCTTATCTTCAAGTTATATATTAAATCATTAACAATTTGAGCCCTATGTTATGTTAAATTAGCATGAACAACAAGTGCTGGAAATTACCCAATCAAGAAGACAATGCATGCTAAAAATCAAATCTGCAATTACACAATTTTGGACACTTGGAAACTTTATATATATATATATATATATATAGAGAGAGAGAGAGAGAGAGTACATACCCGAACTTTATTGCAAAGTTGGTACAATCTCTAGCTCTCCAAACCCTAGTTAGGGAAAACCATGAAAACCCTAGCCACCACCAAAGATTCACAAGAAGCTGCATCAACACCTTGGCTTCAACAAGCTTGTATCAGACATGTTCTCCATAGGAGTATTGTTGTCTTTCTTAGGGTTTGCAAAGCTTTCTTGTTTATTCAATGACTTGCAGAAAACCCAATATAATTCTTAGTTAAAATCTACAAGAAATGGCAAAATGGAACTAAGGAAATCAAGATGAAAAGCTTGTTTCCTTAGGGTCTTTTGTGGCTGTTCTAAAACAACAAGTTAAAAACACTTGAATGCTAGATTTAAACAATGCAAACACTTGGAAAAGATTAGCTTTTATCCCTAAAAATATTTCAGAAAGTTATTTAAGCAAAGGGACTCTTTTCCTAGAATAGATCTAGATTCTTTAGATAGAAATTTTAGAAACAAAAATCAGATCTATGCTATCACTTGCATGCATGAAAGGAACTAAAGATTTAGCTAGATAAACTAGATCCAGACTTGTTTGCATATATAAGTAAAGAAATCAAGAAATTTGATTTAAAGAGAGGGAGAAAGAGAACAAGTTTGTGCTTGGAATGTCTTGGGCAATGGAGTCCTTCTTGGAGAATTGAGGAGGGATCTTCTTCAAAAGACTTGGGAAAATAGGAAGAGTCAAGCTAGATCATCCAGTTCTGCAAGTTGAGGTATCAACTACTTCAATCACTTGCAAAAAAGAGGGTTAGAAGATGATATCACCTACAAAAGAGACTTCAACATACAATATGTCAAATCAAAGATATTGCATCTAAAATCTCTTAAATACATGAATAGCAAGATCACTAATCAAACTAGCTTATCAATCCTACCCTAGTGAGTAATATTACTCCTATAAGGCCCAATTAACCACAATATAAAAGAAAGAGAAATATAATAATATCATTTCATACACATAAGCATCCACACACTTAGACAATCCACCAATTTGACCTCCAAAGTCTTCTTTTATTCCAATATGTAGAGAGTGTTACAGTGACAATGATACAACAAGCTATTCTTCCCAAGCTCCAACTAGCTTTGTGTTATGAACATAAATATACATATAAAATAGATATTAATAACATAATAATTAAATGATAATTAGTAAATAATAATTATTAATAATGAAAGGACATGACTATTGGTTAAGGGAATCCCTACGTGGGTATATAAGTGAGCCTTCATTCACATTTGTAATGATCTTACTATTCATTCTTATATATATATATATAAGTATTTGTCTGTATCGATTTGAGTACTATATTCCAAAGATTTTGGATTATTTGTGCATGATGAACTTTATTTGTCTCATTTGGTATCAAAGTCCCTTCTTGGGCATTCCACTAATTACCGGCTACTGACCAACAATTTTTTTTCAGAGTTTTTCTGAAGTCGGGGTCTTTGACCAACTCAAGTCTTTGGCCATATAAAAACTCAAAATTCCATTGAAGATATTCCACTACAAATTCAAAATATGTCCGTAATCGGTTTATGAATAAAATGAAAAAATAAATAAAATCAAATTGTTTCAATATAAAAGTTACATAAGAAAATTATAAAGTCAAACTATTAAATACAAAGGTGAAATCCTACCCAAGAGCGTAATAGTTAGTTGACCAACAATTACCAAGAAGTTAGGAAGAATAAAAGGTGCATCTCCATAATTTTACAAGGAATAAAAGTGAAGTATTTAAGTTAATGAAGTCAAAAAGGGAATCCCCGTAAAAGGTCACTATCATTCATTTAAAAACAAAAGTTACTAAGTTTATTAAAAGGGCTCAAGAAAAGAGATAATATTAATATCTTATTTTAAAAGAAAAGATATTATTATTAAGAGTATTTGAAGTTTTTAAAATAAAAGGGAAAAAATAAAAAGAGTATTTAAAGGTGCCTTAAAAAAAAATAGTTTTTTAAGATAATTAATATATATAATATATTACAAAAATATTATTAAAAAAACAAGGTATAGCAAAAAGTATAAGAGAGACCATTAAAAGAAATTACAAGAAATAAAAGCAAGAAAAATGACCAATTATTAAAAAAAAAGGACCTGGTACATCCAAATTAATTATCGAAGGGATATTATAAAAATAATCTTAAAGCCATATTCAAAGTTAAAAAAAATGCATAGACTGAACCTATGGGGATAGAGAAATATTCAAATGAAAAAAACTTGATTATGGATAAGGGAATTAATACAGACCGAGTCAACCTTACAACCCAAAAGTTTGCAAATTCAATTGACGTAAAGAGGTCTTCACATATCCAAGTAGAATCAAGCCAGAGCTATGAAGAAGACGCAATTCCAAAAGATAATCAAGAAGAAACTATAAGAACATGAAATAAAGATCAGATTGCAAGAATGCATTATAGACATCCTAATCACAAAAATCGATACTTCAACCAGTCAAAGTATCCACACAAACAAATGACAGATATGTCAAAAATTATTACATCCATTACAAATGATGCTCGAGGTAGAAGTTATTAGGGGAGTCGAAATACATCAAGTTTTCTACAAGAACCCTATAAAAGCCTAGTTTTGCAAAAGATTAATTTAGGGTGGGCAGACTCCCTTACAGTTCGACGGTTCTACTCAACACTTAGAAGATCCTATCATTTCAAGTTCTCAACGATCACTAATTTAGGAGTAAAGAATAAGGAGACAATATTACAAGCCAGAGCAAGAGATAAGTCTTCCATAAGTGGTACCAGAGCACATTCGATCCCGACCATTGGCCACACTCTTATCAGAACCAATTTGATCCTAGCATTTGGCTGCTGGACTCGTGGTCAAAATTTTGTTTCCCTTGGAAACATCACTGGAGGCCTTTGGCCGCTCACTTTTCAAAGTTCTTGGAACTTCGGTCTTTGACCAAAACCTGGCCCTTGGCCATTCGAAGTTAAAAATTACTCCGCTGTCAAAAAATTGGAAGAAATACCAGGTCATTGTGCTTGAAGAAAAAAAAACCATGAATAAATCCACTGCAAAGAAATTTGACCAAAAAAGAAAAATCAGAAATTTTGTTGGAGAAAATACCATTATGCTGCCAATAATTATAAGCATAAGTAATAAGAAGAAAACAGGGAACCCGTGCAGCCCATACATAGTGGCCGGTCTTTTGTACAATTTGTAAATCCGTACGATTGGGATTCCAACAATTTCATAAAAATATGCCATCTGTACAAATTAATTAATTCAACTGGACTATCAATTGATTACAACGGTTGTACACTAAATCAAATTGACTCTCTACATCCGTACAAATTACAGCCACGATTTTAATTGTTGAATCGACCATATTGTTAATCCATCGCCACGTTGTACAGTCTGTATCACTCGTTGCATGTGCCGTACAATAGTTGCTAATTTTGCATACATTGTTGCTGGTCGTCCGTACTGAATTCCGTACAATTTGCGGACATTGCTGTACTAGCCAAAAATTGTTTTCGTACTCTATCCGTACACTTGGCAATTTAAAAAAAGTTAAATGTTAGTGTTGTTCGTACGATTGTCTGCACTCAGGCTGTCGTTTTATAAAAGTCGCAACCGTTAATTATCAAGGTTATTTAAATTTGTTTAATTGGAGTACAAAAAAAATTAAGTCGAAGCACCTTACACAAGGGAAAAATAAAATATAAAAAATAATATATATTAGTTATACAAAGAAAAGTAAACGGTTAAAAGGAAAAAAAGATTATTAAGAAAAATATATATATTTACAAGAAACTTACAATCAAAGGAAAAGAAAGGGATATTTAAAGTTCTTTAATATATATATATATATATATATATATATATAAAAGAGAAATTATACAAGGTGAAAAGTAAGAAGAATATAAAAGAAGAAGAAATATTTAAGAAGTGGTGAAAGTAATAAAGAGTTTTTGGAAAAATTGAGAAGCAATATTAAATTACTTTCCATTAAAATACAACCATACAAAGAGATTATTAAGAAACTTTTTATTTTTAAAGAAGTCATTGAAGAAAATTTTATAATTGTATTTAAATCTTGGGAAAAAGGAGTATATAAAGCTTCATAACAAGAAATTACTTATCGTAAATTATCGATGAAATCAAATGGATCCTAATAACAAGCGAAAAGAAAGATTTTCTTATGAATGTTGTCCAACTTTATGTTACATGTTTTTAATATTAAAGGGAAGTATTCAATGAAGAGAGGTTATCATCGTTATCAACTTGGACCATAATGCAAATTACATGAATATTGACTTGGCAAATCAATTATTAATTCTAGAGCCGAATATAATTGAAAAGGAAGATTATTTTCAAATTAAGGGGTTACAAGTGACGATTGATGAATATGAGTATATATCTCAATTCTATGTTACAACTATGTAAAAAACGAAATTGACATCATCATCGGGTTACCCTGGTTTAAAAATCTAGGTACCTTCATCTTAAACATGGAGAAAAGGTCTGTGATGTTTTCCCATAAGAAGAAGATGACGACAACACTTCAAGACACTACTATGAGGTGAAAATCAATAATACCTTCATCAGAAGACTTTAAAGATATCTCGGATGTGATCCTTCAAGAAAATCAAAAGTCAATATTAAGGATGCAAAAAGAATTTGACGAAGTTATCAAAGATAGAAACAAAGAAATTTCTTGTTTAAAAGAACACGGTCAATACTAATTACATAGATCAAGAAGTCAAAGGATCAAAAACAATGTGTTCAGAAGTTGGAACAAGAGAATCAAGATCTCGAGAAGAACCTACCGGAAAAAAAATGAAGAAAATTCTCGTTTGAAGAACCTCAATCATGGGCTACTAGAACAAATCAGAAAGTTGAAAGAAGAGAAACTTGAAAATCCAGACATTAAAGATCAAGAAGATGCCAATCTAGGTAAATAAAAAACATATAGGGATGTTGGAGTACAAACGATGGGAACTCCAAGTGTATGCACTAATAGAAGTTCATCAATTAACCAATAAACATTAATGAGTGAAGAAAATCATATATCGAAATTAAACCAAGAAAACGCTACAAGTATGATAAAGGAAATTCATGTTATAAGAACTCCTTATCGACATCCAAATCATAAGAGCACATATTTTAACGAGTCAGAATATCAATGTCTTTTAGGACAGGAACGACTAACTTATCATCCCAAAAATATGGATACTAGCACAATTCAGTCTCATGATACCAACGCAATTCAGTGGCATGATAACCATTCATCGTGAAAGAGCAATGTTCCACAAAAGATTGAATTAGGATGGTCTGGTCTTTTCACAATTCGACAGCTCTGTTTAACTCTTCGTCATTCATATCGTCCTGTAGTGTCAATCCTGACCACACCAAAAACATAAACATGCTTTGAGGACAAAGTATTTCTAAAGGGGAAGGCTATGTAACGAACATAAATATATAAAATATATCGATATAAATAAATGATTATTAAATAATAATAATTAATACCTCATAATGAAAAGACATGTCTATTAATGAAAGGGCACACCTGCGTGGGTATATATGGCCCTCATTGTCATTGTAATCAACCATCTCATTCATATACATTTTACTCAATATAATATTATTTCATCCTAAATGGATTATCTTATTCTATCCTACTTAAATTGGATATTCTTATAATTGTCAAACAAGTTTGTTTGTCACCACATCTAGAATTAGAAAAAGGCGATAGGTCAGAAAATAAGGAAGAACTTTTACGATTAAGACGACATAATCAAGATTTATTAACTCAGATTAAAGTTCAAGCATGATAAGAAGTCTTTACAAGAAGAGCTTGTTCACAAAACATCATTAGTCCACAAGGAAACAATGACTAACGGAATAGAGAAATTATCTGACATTCAAATTTCGACAGTAGAAAAAGGAACCAATAGAAATTCAGTTGATGTTCAAATTCAAAACAATGCTTACATTGACAAATCACTACAAATATCAAAAGAAGATGATTCCAAGGAAAAGTCACAAGAGATTAGGATGCCTTATCGTCATTCAAATCACAAGAGTCATTACGACCAACACTAGGAAAAGAGGAAAATAAACAATGTTCTTCTTACCAACAAATAAACTACCGCACTTAAAAAGAACGAAGACAAAATCAACAACATGTAGGGAACCTTAAAATAAGAATCCCCATTCGAACAATCGATTATCAAACAATTCCAATGAAAGTAGATTTGGGATGGATCACTCCCCAGAAGATGCAACACATCAGTTTGAGAATTCGAAGGTTATATCATCTTGTTTTGTCGAGAGTCGCAACTACAAGCACAAAAGATTTGAGAAGGCATTGCGTGCCAGAACAAAATTTAAAAGGGAAGCCTTCCAACGATTATGCTTTGAGGACAAAACATTTTTAAGGAGAAGGAAATGTTATGAACATAAATATACATATAAAATAGATATTAATAACATAATAATTAAATGATAATTAATAAATAATAATTATTAATAATGAAAGGACATTTCTCAAAGGACATGAGGGAACCCCTACGTGGGTATATAAGTGAGCCCTCATTCTCATTTGTAATCATCTTACTATTCATTCTTATATATATATATATATATATTTGTCTGTGTTGATTTGATTACTATATTTCAGTTATTTTGGATTATTTGTGCATGACGAACATTGTTCGTCTCACTTTGACAATGGGAGAATGCTCTTATTTATAGCAAGAGAAGAGGATGCCAAGAGGAGGAGGGCGCACCACTTGGAGAGGATGGGTTTGCCAAGTGTGAGAGTGTGGGAAGCCACCTCTCCTTCAACTTCCTTTAGTTTCCATGTGTGGGAAGAGGAAGGTGGAGAGGGACGCCACCTCTCAAGAGGTGGGCAACCCACTCTAGAATGGGCCACCTCTCAAGAGGGGCGCACTTCTCCTTTATGCACATGTTAAAACTCAATAGGGTGCCATCTCTCTCAAGTTTTCAACCAATAGATGCTTCCATTTGGCTGCCACATAGCTTTTTAGGCTTTATTTCACTAAAAACATGTCAAAACATGTTTCCGACAACTTTGCTAAAATTTAACATTTCTGATTTTTTACGATTTTTTTGATTTTTGAGAGTAAAATTATCTTTTTAGTGATTAAAATCACTAATTTAACTCACAAAAGTGGGTACTTAGGTAAAGTGGGTTCTCTAGGTTAAAAAATGAGCACCTCCAAGGCATGTAATGCCTCCTAGTACCACTTTTTTAATACAACTTCAAATTATAATTAAAAAATTCCATTTTATGGGAAATTTTTTATTAACTAAAAAAAATAAAAAAATCCTAAGGGGAATTTAGCACATTTTCATAAAACTCTAGGATAATGCTTAGCATGGTTATATACATAAGACTCTAGACTTAAAACACCCCCCAAGTCATATATGCTCCTACAATTACTCTAGCTTTGGAGGTTATTGAGTGAAAAAACTCGAAAATTATATTTCGCTTAAAGAGCAAGATATAATTAGCAAGTAAAAAAAACACCCTAGAGTAAAGTACTAGTGTCTAATCCTTGGGTAGCGAAGCCTTTTACAAAAATCACATGCTTAAGTCTTTTTTTTACAATTCTCCGTACGGTATGAAAATGTGGTAAAAAAGTTGAAAAAGGGCCATATTGGACGGCTGGACTTCTGAACTCTGAATTTTGAACAAGTCATTATTCAATCTTTGACGCTCATCTGCAAGTCCATCCTAGTGCAACTTGGTGGATAACAATAACAACAACCAATAAAGGGTCATCGTCAATTGTGAGCATGAGAATCCCTCTCATGCACCTTAAAACCTCAACAAGGTCATCTCCCTCTTATTGAGAGAATCTTAAAGCAAGAGTATTACCCTGGTCAACTTCCTCTGCCTAAGAGAATCCAACAATCTCATCCTTGGTACTCATCATTAATCCCATCAACTACAAGTTTGGAATCAATCACTAATTACAACACCATAGGTTTTGAACCTATCTCTAGTTAGGGCTTCCACACCCTTCTTCAATGCCAAATTCTCCAAAAACAGAGTACACATATGAAGAATACAACATGAAAGATCCACTCTCCTAGATCAGGTACAAAGTAAAAATTCACAATATCATTGATAGCTTAGCATCATACCAACGTTCATATCCATGATCAATCTCTTCACAAGTGTACAAGATGTACAACCAATACCATACCCAAGGGATAACGTTGGGAGCTCCTTCCATCTACAACAATCATTGAAGTTGAGCAAGGTCGCCATTCCTGTAAACCCTTGAATCACAACTTAACTAAAACAAATTAGCCAATAATCATCAATTTATCACAGTATGAATCAACCCTTCACAGGCTCCAAAAATTAGCAAACAATCAAATATGAAAATAGAAACATCAAAAGCCGCAACAACATCGAACAAATATATTGCTACATAAATATGAAAATAGAACCGATATATAAGATGTATAAGATGTCACTTGGTACATCAATCATCTATACTGAAACATGATATTTCTTGACTCTTGAATCATAAGTCCTGAGTTATGAGATGATCATCATGAGGCATCTAGATTCTAGATACTATAAGGATAATCATAGTGTGCTATGAAGGCATGGTCAAGGATTAGGTTTCCCCCACCCCTGAGAAACTTGCAGTTCCCATGTGGTTCCTCAATTCTTCTCTCTGATTTTTCTTCCTAGCAATATCAAGAATTGAGTTCTTTGCAACAAGGGCAACATCTGGGGTAGTTGCAGGGCAAATTTCCACTTCATGCTCTAGGACTTTGGTAAGGTGGTATTTCAAGCAGTTGATTCCACCAGACATTTACTTTCCACATAGCTTGCAACTCAGCTTTGTTCGATTATGACCCATTGGTTCACCATACTACCACATTGGATCCGTTTTGTTGAGCACTAATTAAATCTTTAAAATTTAAACCTATGGCACAAAACAAATGGGGAAATTCAAAATCTAAATCCATAAAATACTTAAAGAATGTTACCATTAAAATCAATGTTGTATATGTTGTGTCAGGGAAAGTGTCGGCGAGGGTCCGGAATGTAACTTCTCGGCGACATTGGCGGAAAATGTCAGAATATGTTGGAAAATGTCGCAAGACCTTAAAAAAATACAAAAACACTCATTTTTAATTTTTTTTTAAACTTGTAAAGAAACAACAACATCAAATAAACAGTTTGCTACATAAATATGAAAATACAACCAATAAATAAGATGCATAAGATGTCAAGTGGTCACATATCTAAACTGAAAATTCTGAAACATGTTCCTGATAGGATGATAGTAGATACAAAATCACATCAAATGATCAAAATAAATGTATCTCATGAGATGAATCATCATGAGGCATCCAGATACTAAATAATACATAATAAAATGAAAATGATAGATCATAGGAATCCAAAATTCAAATCATTGATTCTCTTTATGTCGTGCTGCTGCTGCTCTAGCCCTTTTACGGGTAAAGGGCATCAATTTTCCTCTGGAACCAGTAGGTGGGCGTGGAGGTACTCTAGATGAGCTTGGAGTGGAAGCTTTAGCTGCTCCAGATGCTACATCTGAGGTGGTAAGTGATGGGGATGAGGTGGAAGGAAAAGTGTGTTGCCTCCCAGTCCCAACGGACCCAAGTCCAACTCCAGGTATAGCTCTCTATGGAGGTGGTGGTGGCATTGGATCCACTGGAAGTCCAATCTCCTCCTCGGCCTTTGTATCCACTGGAAGTCCAATCTTCTCCTCGGCCTTTGTATCCACTGGAAGTGGAACATTGTCCTCCTCCTTCTCCTCCTCCTCTGTTGCCCCCTCCTCCCTCAAATCATCTGCATGCTCCTCCAACCACTCGGGGGCCTCCTCCATCTTAGGCTCCTGAATCTCCACCCTCCACTGACTGGTGGTGTCAATGTTATACAATGAAATGGCTTCTATGTTAGGTTCTTTGTCAAGTTGCTTCACCCACAACCTTAGATTGTAGTAAACATATACCAAGTCACTAAGGCACTGGGTACCTAACCTGTATGAACATTGAGAGCTATAGTTAGTGATGGTAAATAAATAGTAAATACTAAATTGTAAAAATTAAAATTAAAACAAATATAAAGTTTAAACAATTTAAATTTTGATTGTTGCATTTTTT
>ML824778.1:23198-38056 GCA_009831015.1 Picea engelmannii | reverse complement strand
TCCCTCATCCCAACACCTCCCATCCTCTCCTCATCCCCAAAAGTTGCGCCCTCCTAGGAGAAGTGCGCCCCCCTCCATCTAGAAAAAATCCAAAATAATTTTTAAAAATTATTTGGAACCTCTCACCTTCCTTGGCATCAATCACAAGGCCTCCCACACCCCATTTGCTTGATCCCAACATTTTCCACCTCTTCTACACCCTAGATCTAAGATCTAAACCCTAAAAGGTGCGCCCTAGCCTAGAGATCTACTCTTATGCTTGGTGGTGGACACTTGGCATTGATCCAAGAGAGGTAGGTTTGCCTCTCCAAGTATAAATAAATCCCTCTCCTCTCTTCCTCTTCACCATATCTTGAGCTAATACTTGATTTCTCACTCTCTCTCTCTCTTTCATTCATCATTTTCATTCCCTTGCTCTTTAGGGTTTTGGAGATAGTTTTCTCCAAGATCCTTCTTCTTGAGTAATAAAGAGAAAACTTTGGAGGATTATTGGAATAGTTATACACATGCTTCTTCTGGCCATACACATGAGGTAAACTTGTTCTAAAATTTTGTTTGGTGATTGCATCTTTGGATCCTAAGGTAAAATGTTATTTGGGTAGATCTAGTAATGCACATGTTTGTAGATCTATGTATCTTGATATGCTAGATAGGATTGAAATGTCATCTTATTAGTATATGCAACATATTGTCTATTGTATGCCATCATTGTTCAAGGTTTTTGCAGGTTTAGCTTCAAGGGTTTCATTGGGACAACCTTAAGCAAGAAGGCTCCCTTGAGACACACTCAAACTCCATTCCTTTCTCACTTTTACTCTTCTTCTATATTTCTGTTCATTCCATCAATATTTCAGCTAGCATAGCTTACTAAGATAGGTAATTTTTAATCAAAATTTATAAATTTTTCTTAAGAAAAATTTTTGCCCTAAAAAGGCAAAAGTTTTTCTTCACTATATTGGTTGTGTGTAGCATTTCCAGCAAGGATACCTTGCTGGTTTTTGCAGGTTCAGATCTGGTTGAGAGGGGTTTTGGCTACCCAAAGGCATCCACACAACACTCAAAGACCCCCAAAGGGATTGGTAGCTATTTCTCAACCTCCTTCTTCAATGTTTAAGCATTTTTAGTCATTTCTTTTCCTTCTTGCTTGCTTTTAGTGGCTCATAGTTGTGGGAGAAGGAATGGTACGGCCTCCTCCCACGTGTGAGCTCTTGGCTAGCTTCGATCTAGTTTAGATCTTGCTTTTTCCTCCTTTTGCCCCTTTTTGAGCTAGGACGTGAGGGTTTGTGAGATAAAGGTCATCTCCCAAACCCTAGGACGTGGGGTAGGATTTCCTTCTTGGTTTGCTTGCCCTTCTCTCTTCTTTAAATATTTTCTAAGTTAAGCAAGCTAATTAATTGCCTACCTATTTGGGAGAGGAATATCCCAAGAGGTTGGGTTAGGGTTTAATTTGTGGTTGAAGATCTAATTGGTTAATGCTCTAAATATTCTAGATCTAGATCTAACACTTAATAATTTTCTAGCTTAAGCCTATTGGGCCTCACAATCAACTTAACTAGATCTCATGCATGCTTAGTTCACTACAAGTGTTTATCTTTATGTTCTATGCTTAGATCTATAATCCTTAATGTTTAGTTGCTTCAAAAAGTGGATGGTGTTCTTCTTTATTGCATAGATCTCTTTAATGCCATTTGCCATATGCTCTAAGTAGTTTCATTGATAAGTTGATAAGTGGGCAAACACTTAAATCTTTTTCTTCCTCACACTTAATGCTCATTTTTTAATGCTATCAAACATAAGTTAAGTGTGTTTCTCTTTTCATCTTGTTGGCAAGTTGTTCTTGCCCTTGCACTTTATTTCTTTACTTTATAAGCTATCTAATTGTGCAATCAAGTGACTTGCTCTCACATAGCATATCTATGTTAATGCTCGTAATCTCTTAAACTTATTCAACACATCTTTAAGGCTGAAGTGAGTTTCGGCCAAGTCACTAAATCACTCTTTAAAAGTGTCATAAAACTCTTAAAACACTCTAAAACACTCCTAAAAGTCTACCTAATTCATATAATAACTTAATAGACTCTTTAGGGTACCTTAGACCACCATCTTCACCATCTAAAACGGGGCTTGAGAAATGTAACGGAGGGTGTAGGCCGGGGATGGTCTCACGGTGCACAGGATGTGTCCTCTCTGGGAGTACTCTTGTCTTAGGATTGATTGTGAAAGCTAGGGTTAGCCTCGTTGCTATACTATCTTGAGCATCCAATAGTTATTTGGCAATAGGGGGAGGAGGCTTTGGTGAAAGCTAAATAAAACTTAATAATTTTAAGAAAGCTTAATAACTCAACCTTGGGCTTAATCTAATAAATACCTTGAGGGTTTAATAACTAAGAGTGAGTCATCTTCATAACACTTGTGCTTAAATCTTTAAATCTTCTTTGTTGATGTGGTGATGTGTTGATGATAATCCTGTAAATGTTATATGATTCTTTAATCTCTTTATATCCTGCACAAACACAAAATAATTAAAGTGGTTAGCTTGTTGTTGTACTCTAGCATTCTATCTTGTATCTATTTTGACTTTGATTATTCTTTTGTAAATAAGCTTGTAATCATACTTGTAAAGAAACCCCCTTTAACTTTAGTTGACCCCTTGCCCAATTTTAGGCACTAGTCTTAGTTGCCCTAGGAAAAGGTTTGCTTCACATGCTAACCCTTGCACCTTGCATTGTTGCTTGTGCATCTTAGGATTAGAAAGCCCCCAAACCTTGTAAATAATAAAAATCAACTCATAGAACCTAACTCTAAAACTAATTTAGAAACTAGGGACTACCCCCCTTGGCTTCCCTAGGAGTGAGCCTAGACGGAAGAGGTTCTGGTCAAAGTGACAGCGTGGGCTGTGAACCTAGGCATTGTACCTCCAAGGACACACTAAGTGAGTTAGACTTAGGTCACGTTTGCAAGTGTGTATTAGGACGACAACATATTTGGCGCCGTTGCCGGGGATAAGTCATTTATCCTTGGTCTAAACGACTTAATTTGATCCTTTAAGAACTAAATAATAAATTTTTTTTTAGGCCTTAAAAGTCTTTGAACCGGTGATTGGTTAGCTTTGTGTGATTCTTGTCTAAGTGGCGACTCCATTGAACAAATCTAGCAAGTATACTACTAGGAGCACTTCATAAGGAGTGGTTTATTCTTTTCCTGACCTCGAAAAGGTTTATAGGAGGAGATTAAACCACTTGGCTCCTAGGAGACTACTTGAAAGTCTTAGGGAGGAAGCACTCAACGATATCCAATTCTTGTTCCAAACTAATAATCAACCAACTGTTAATAATCCCACTAATAATCCTAACGTAACGATGACTTGTTGTTTGAGTCCTTTGAACCTTGCAGCAATTCAGGGTTCCCCTCACGATGTTCCAGAGAAAGCCATTGACAAGTTGCCTATTTTTCATGGGGACAACGCTATAAGTGCCAGGTCCCACATTGCAAGTTTTGACAAATGTGTGGAGAAGTATTGTAAAGGTCATAACGAAGAAGATGTGAAGATGACCTTGTTTGTCTTTTCTTTAGAAGGAGATGCTGGTGAATGGTTTTCAGATTTTCCTGCCAACAAGTTTGCCACCCTTAATTCAATATTGGATGAATTTAGGAAGAGATAGGGTGACCAAAAGGATCATAGATTTCAGCTGGGTGCTCTTACCACTAGTCACAAGAAGGAAAATGAAACTGTGTTAGAATTTAACACTAAGTTTAATAGTGTGGTAAAGGGCCTTCATCAAGATGTGAAACCTCCGGATGCTGCAATTTTGATTTATTATATAGAGGCTTTTGAGGGTGAAATGAGATATGCTTTAAGGGATAAGGATCCTCAAACTTTGCCTGCAGCACAGGAAACAACTGTAAGGATTGAGCAGAATATGCTTGAAGCTAGGAAATCCAACATTCCTGGTTTCAATAGAGGTTCTTCTTCAAAAGTTAATGATGAGAAGAAAAATAAGGATGAGGGTCAAGGATCATCAAGTGATGGAATTAAAGAAATCAAAGAGTTGACTCAATTAATCAAGCAGATGGAAATAAATCATGCCAATCAAATCAATGCTTTGCAAAATAAGGTGATCACCATGGAGAGGTCCCAAAGTAATAGACAACAACACAAGCCAAATGATAGATGGCCAAGGAGACCTCCTCAGAATGATCAAAGACCACCTAATCCTTTTGAATCCACCAACTTGGTAGAACATCGCTCCATACCTTATTGTAGGCCTTGTGGTGAGTTTCATGAGGAGTCAACTTGTCTAGTTTACCTTGAGGAGTGTGAAAATGAATATGGAAGCCAAGGAAATGAACAAGTTAATATGTGTGATGAAAGATATGATGGTGGCATTTATGATTGGATGGATGTTAATGATTATGGAAGCAGGGGAAACTTTATGAATGGTAATATTGATAAAGATACAGAAAAGTATGGGCCCAAGCCCACTCCCCAACAAGTTGCAGAAATGGCTAAGTTTAGAGGCATTACATACCAAAGGGGTGGAAATAAAAGTCAAGATAAAAGTCAAACTAGTGCCCCCAACGTATCATCAACTCCTCCTAAGTCTAATATGCCCATTAATGCAGACTTAAACTTTGACTTAGGTGGTTGGTTGAGTAATGCGAAGGTGTTAGTGCCAGTGTCAGAAATCATGAAGATTTCTTCATAGAAGGAAAAGCTACTTAAAGCCATAGAACAACCTCCTAGAGTTGTTGTTGAGAAACAACCAGCTGTGGCTTACCAGGACGCACCAGTGATTCTGCAGAATTGGGATAGGAAGAATGAGAAAAATCTGCCTTTCTACCTTTCTTTATTTGTGAACGATAAAGTGTTACACACTTGCATGCTAAGTTGCACGAAACGGGGAAATGATATGAAGTTTCCGAAACAGGTACGATACGAAACATGCCCTCAAAAAATGGAAACATCGGGGGAAACGCCGTATATAAAAAAATTAATATATATATAGTTTTAAAAAAAATAAAGCATTATATTGCAAGAAAAACATAATGATATACATAAATGACATTTTAGAAGGAAAACCATGTTCATATTAACTCCCATAGATGATGAATATCATTCATTACATGATGCAAGTAGCAAAATCCAAAATTAGCCTTTATAGATGAGGCTTTACATCCAAAATCAGCCTTTATAAATGAGGCTGTATGTGCTAAAAATGAAAAAAAACATGACCTAAAGGCAACTACAATTACATATCAATAATCATACTGATCCTCATCCTCATCATCAAAAATAGAACAAAATGCATGTTCAGCAGAACTAGAGCCTCGATGGGAAGAAGAGGCAACTTGAATTCCACTTCCACTTGCATCATCATCAATATCAAGAGCAGAAAGAGAGAGCTCTAAGTTAGGGTTTTCTGCATCCACATCCCACTCTTTATGAGGTCCACWTGTATATTCTTCACCCTTGCGAGACACAAGGYGAAGGTTTGAATGCACATATACAAGATCCTCAGCCTTCTGCGATCCCAACCTGTTGCGCTTCAYTGAATGAATGAAACCATAGGTGCTCCMATTCCTTTCTGYTRATGAAGAGCTTGCCACTTGTGATAGAATACGAGTGGCAAGGCTTTGCAAATATACACCATTTGCCCCATGACAAGTCCACCATTTAATCGGGTCCATGGTGCTTCTCTCCTCCAAARCTGACATGTTCCATTCCCATGAACCTCCACCGGCACCCAAAGCCTTGACCTTAGTAACATGCCTCCAAAGAGGATAGTATTCCTGCTGCCTGTTTACTTCGGCAGCTCTAGGATTAGATGAAACAGCAGTTTGAGAAGCCATGAATGCTGCAAGAAAAGAAGAAAATGAAAACTTTGTTCACCAAACAAAACAGAAAATTAGTTTTCATGGTTAGATTGGTTGTTGTAACAGCCAATCTAACCATGAAAACTAATGAAAACTAACCATTTTCAGATCCAATACTTAAACAAACTTTTCAATGGTTAAATTGTGAGATAAATGAAAGATAACAGCAGAAAGAAGCAACCCTAATGGCTGTAGCTAACAATTTATAACAGCAGCAAGATAAACACAAAATTCATAAAATAGAGAAGAAATCTAAACACAAAAAAATTGCTAACTTGCTAAGCAAACATAAAATAAATCTACTCACCAAATAGAGAAGAAATCTGCTCACTAAAACCACACACAATCTCCTTCTCGCTGTTGTAGGAAGCTCCTCTTGCTAATGAAAGTGTGAGGAATGAGTAAAGCAAGTGGTTTCTTATAGCAAGTGGAAGGATATTTAGGGTTTTGGTTTACATCTAGAAGTTTCTTTTTTTAATTAAAACAAAAACACATAAAATCATCTTCATTCTAATTAGGGAAGGCCAAAAAGGCATTAACTAAGATTAACTGGAAGTTTGGGGGCCCCACGGCCCCTTTATTTGCCTAAGTTTCTTTTGAAATCCGCGGAAACCTGGTCGTACGGGTGCGGTACGGCCCTGAAACGCCGGCGGCCGTACTGTACGACGTTTCCTTTTTGAGAAACGCCGTACCGTACCGTTTTGGGCTCCGAAACAGAGGGTGGGGGGGCGTTTCCTGCAACATAGATTGCATGCTAGACTCAGGAGCAAGCTCAAATGTTATTACTAAAAAGGTAATGGAACAGTTAAACTTAAGAATATCAAGACCTTACCACAACATTTGTGCCTTGGATAGTCAAACGATTGAAGTGCATGGATTGATAAAAGGTTTGCAAGTACACTTAGCAGTATTTCCGGATATCATGTTTGAAATGGATATTGTGGTGATTGATGTCCCAGATGTTTGGGGAATGCTATTGAATAGGAAAGCAGTTGTAGATCTGGGTGGTAGTCTACAAATGGATCTATCTTATGCTACACTCCCTACCCTAGATGGAAATACTTTTAAGTTGAATAGGGAAGTGTATAGAAAGTATTATGTTGAAGATCCCAAGCATCCCAAAAATGAATTAAAGTGGATTGATGAAGGTCTTGGTAACTATGCCATCTTATCTAATTCCATTGTGCCTTTCGAAGAAACAGTTCAAGATAATGAATTAGATAAGGTGTGGTACATGAACTCTGATGGTGCTTTTTCTAGAGCAGGAAAAGGTGCTGGTATTGTGCTTCAAGCTCTAAATGGTGAAGTGTTGAAATTTGCTTATAGATTGGAGTTTGATGCAACCAATAATGTGGCTGAGTATGAGGCTCTACTCCTTGGTTTAGAACTTTGCAGAGATACGGGAATAAAATGTCTAAATATCAAAGGGGATTCAGACTTGGTCATACAACAGTTGAAGAACAGGTTTGCCTACAGGTCAGAAAGATTGAAAGGATATAGGAATGCAATTTGGAACTTAATGAATGATTTAGATGCCATGGATTTGATTGCAATTCCTAGAGAACATAATTCAAAAGCCAATGAACTTGCAGTAGCAACTTCTACACTACAACTTCCAGATAGTTTGATTGATGAGAATATTTCAGTAGAAGTCATTTTTGGACCCTCGGTCCCGGATAACATGGACCATTGGCAGGTTTTTGATGATGACAAACATGTGGTCAAATTTTTACTTCACATCCATGAATTTTCAGACTTAGGCATAAATTTGAAAGAAGAAGGTTGCAATTACACCGAGAATGATGATGAGGTGAAAGCACTACCTAAACGAGTGGCTTCTTCAGAAAAGAATTTTGATAGACAGGATGGTCATAAGCAAAAAGATGACACAAAGAAAAAACTATGTGATTACCTTGAAGTCAATATTGGAACTGATGAAGAGCCTAGATTGATAAAAGTAGGCAAGACTACCCCTATAGATGAAAGGAATGAAATTGTTAAGTTATTAAAAGAATATAGGGATGTCTTCGCCTTTAGCTATGATGAACTCAAAGTCTACAGAGAGGATTTGATTCAACATGTGATTCCTCTTAAGGTACCAAACCCTTTAGACAAAAGTTAAGGCAGTTGAACCCCAAGTTAGCTCCTTTGGTTCAAAAGGAGTTACAGAAAATGTTAGACGCAGGTATCATTGCACAGACTAGACATGCTTCTTGGTGTTCGAATATGGTAGTTGCCAGGAAAAAGACGGGGAATATTCGGATATGCATTGACTTCAGGTTAAATAATGCAAAGGTTAAATAATAAGAGATAATGCATTGACACGATAATGCAAAGGTTAAATAATAAGAGATAGATGAATTAGAATGATTGAATCTTCCATTCAAAAATAACAAGAGGCACATTGCAAACCCTAGCCTAACTCTAAAAATTTAAAACACAAAGTTCAAATCTTGAAGTTCAAACTTCAAACAAATGAAAGAAAAACGTTTTTGATCATACCTGGAAATCTTGATCTCTCTGCTGGCGCTAATGGAAGCAAGATCCTTGGCTTTCTCCTCCTTGGATAGATGCACAATGACTTCCCTCACACCTCTCTAGCTCTCTCACACTTCACAAATGAAACAATGACAAAAAAAATTTACACGCGGCCTCTAAAACCCCTCACACGCACTTTTTTCCGCGGGTATTCTCAGCAGGGTGACACTTTGCATCGACTTGCGACACATTGGCAATTTCTCGCGACACAATGAAAGTGTTGCGACACTTTCATTGTGTCGGATGTGTCGCGACATTTTGTGATGAAAATTTCGGGAGGGTGAAAATGTCGTCGACATTTTCGATATTTCCAAAATATCGAAGATATATTCAACAGTGATTTAAATATAATAGCTACATAAGGTTTAAATCTCCCATTAAAAAATCGAAAGAAGGGGCATATCTAATGGACATTGCAAACCCTATACTAAATCTTGAAAAGCAAAGAAAAGAAAGGCATAAATTTTTCTACATACCTAGGAATACATATATGGTAGATTGGAGTAGATCCCCACTCCACAAATGCGTAGTTGATGGCAATGAAAACTATGGATTTCCCCTTGTTTGCTTGATGGAAAATGGTCACAATACCTTAAGAGCGCAATCCCCCTAGGCACCATTTGCAAAATGAGAGAAAAAAAATACCTAAATCACAAGTTAAAGGTGAAAAAAACGAACCTAAAAGAAGCAGAGTAATAATTTCGTTCGACTCGCGTTATTATCAGAAATTATTGCGATAATTTCAAATTATCATAATTATCGCAATAAATTTCAGCGATAATATCGACAAGATCTAGTTTGGCGATAATATCACGATAAATATGATATTATTGCGATACGTGTAACACTAATGTCACCCACTAAAAATAACTTCATAAAATCCCTCCATGTAGTAGATCTACCACCTCTCACAAGTGAAACCACACTCTCATCACAAGAGCAGCAAAGGTTTCAACCCATCAAACACAAGGTTGAGATAACAACATCATCAACATCATCAGCACGAGGCAGAAATAACAACATCGTCAACACGAGGTTGAGATAACAACATCATCAACATATGGTAACAGAATGAGGAAGGTGCAACAACAACATTTTGCGGTACTCTGATAGACCGTCTTTACCGGACCTTCGAGATCTGCCCAAGAATCAAAAGATTCCCTAGGATATAAAATCCTAACGGAGCTACCACATGGTACTTTGACAGAGCGTCCTTACCGAACCTTCGGGATCTGCCCAAGATTCATAAGATTCCCTAGGATATAAAATCTTAACAAAGCTACCACTACTGACCACAGCTGGCATATACATGCACAAGTACTCTGACAGACCGTCCTTACAGGACCTTCAAGATCTGCCTAGGGATGATCAATCCCCTAGGATATAAAATCCTAACGGAGCTACCCGTTGTTGGTCAAGATACTATAGTATCAGCAACATCACTCCCCCTTTCGAGGGAGGTCCTTTCAGACTATACCAAACTTGTCCTGAAAGTATTCAAACTTTACACGAGACAGAGGCTTGGTTTGCAACCTGCTCATCTGTGCCAACATATTGGAGCTTTATAGCTCCTCTCTGCATCATATCACGAATGTAGTGATACCAGATTTCTATGTGCTTCGACTTGTCATGGAACACTGGGTTCTTCGTCATCTTTATGCAACTCTGGTTATCACATAGAATCACGGTGGCTTCCATCTCCAGATCGAATAGACCTGTCAACAACTTCTGAAGCCATATGGCTTCTCAACTGGCGGAACATGCTGCAGTGTATTTCGCTTCTGTCGTGCAGAGAGAAATACTGGATTACTTCATGCTCTGCCATGAAGTCATGGTTGACCCCAGACTAAGACAACATTCTGAAGTGCTCTTTCTATTAGAAACACTTCTCTTGTCGTCCTAATACACACTTGCAAACGTCGAAAAGTCCCTGTTTCCTTGTCTTTGTACTTGTCCAGGAGTTGTTGGTATTCCTCTTTCTTAGGCCATTGAATCTGATCAAAGTCTTCTTCTGTTGCAAAAGGCATATCTTTTGGAGAATACTCATGAAGACTTTGTATGATTTCGTCATGTGCTTTGTCATCCTTGATGGGATCATTAGGCTCTTGCACATGAGTCGTAGTTACGGGTACATTCGAGAGACTACCAATATTTCCATCTTTCAAGGGTATATTCACATAAGTGAGGTCTATCTCAAGAGTACCACCCAGCTGCAAGGCAAACTTCCTAGACAATAGCATTCCCCATACATCTGGGACGTCCATGACCACTATAACCATGTGGATGATTTTCTCGGGTATTCTTTAAGGAAAACTTGGACATTCTCGATTACTCCATGTGTGGGTATGGCTTTAGATTCAAAGCCACACACATTCCTATAAGGTCGTGTGACTTTCAACCCTATTTGTTGCATGACCTTGAGGGATATCATGTTAGCACCGACCCCTGAATCTAGCATGTAGTTGTTGAGGCTCTTGTTATTCATTATCAAGGTCATGAAGAAGGGAGGATGTTCATCATATTGGACCCTGAAGTGATCGGCTTGGAAAAAGTTGTCAAATCGTTCCTTTATAGATGGGACCTTAATGACTTCTTTCAGGGGGATGGTTACATGCATCTTGGATAGTGCCCCTTCAAAGTCGAAGTTCAAATCAACCCTTTCGGCTTTTGATGTCTTAGGGAGAAGTATATCCAAAGGTGGGGATTTTGTTTGAGTAGTGAAAGGAATGGAGGTAGGTTGGTTTAGCTTTTTTTTTCTATAAACTCGAAATTCTTGTTTTTTCAATTTCTCTTTTGATTCTTGGTCTAGGTTGTTTATTATTGCCATACTAGCCAACCTAGCTGCTTCTTTCATGCCCTCCTGATGCTCTTCAGCAGTGATATTTATCTGAGGGCCTTCTATGAAATGGCCTATATTGTTCACTTGTTGCTGGCCATCATTGTTATAAGGACATTCATGCTCCCAATGTGCTTCACTGCATTGTAAACACCAAGGATTTTCATCCACAACATTTGTAGGAGCCAGGGTGTTTGGAACCTCTTGGTCATTCTTTGGTCTATAGAATTGGTTCCCCTTTTGGAATTGACCTTTGTATGGGACTCTAGATGCTTGGCTTTGGGACCTTTCCAAGTTGACAATTCTACTCATTATCAGTTCTTGATTTTTTATCATGCCATCCGCAGTAGCTTGTAGTTTTGCCATGCTGGCACAAAGGTCAGAAGAAGGCTCAGTGTTGTGGACTATCTTAGGTTTAGTGTCGATCTTCCCCCTTGGGTTTGTGAAAGGCTCAATTTTGGATGAATGGAGGTTGCCTTCAATCTTGGTGGCTAATTCTTGAGCTTCTTGGATCGATTGGGGGTTTTTGTCCTGGAGAAGATACCCTAATTGGCCAGTAAAAGACTTGTTGTAAATATAGACAAGATAATCACCGCTTGGATGATGGCTTACAGGGATCTTTTGCAACAAAGTTTCAAACCTAGTATGGAACTCCCGAATAGATTCCTTCTCATGTTTCCAAAGAGAGTTCAATCTAGTAAGAAGCATGTAGGGGTCTTCTTTGATGCTCCAATTCTTGAGAAAGGCTTCTTCTAGTTTGTCCATAGTTTTGATGATGCCATCAGGTAGGCTGAGATACCAATGTCTTGAAGCATCAAAGAGGGTAGCGGAGAACGATTTCATGACTAGGTCTTCAACATCATCACTAATGTGGTGAAGTTGAAAAAACACGTAAAAATTGCTCATGTGCTCTTCGACACTGACTGCATCAGTACCGGTAAACTTAGGCAACCACTTTTCATACTTGGGTGGCATTTGCCTATGGTAGCCTGGTATAGCTGACATGTCTAGTGGTTTAAAAAGAGTAGATGACCATTGTCTTTGGTTGTTGGCTGGATTCGTTGTATTGGTTTGAATCACTGAGTTAGACATGGTTTTCAAAGGAAGACTCCCTCCAAAAAGTGATTTCACAACTGGAGAGTTTCGAGGAGGCTTTCTTCTGAAGGATAGAGGAGGATTATTGTACCTCCTTGTAGTTTGTGGAGTCGCCAAATAATTTGCTTGAAACTATCAAAAAGATAAGGGAAAACACCCAAAGTGGAGTCGCCAAGTAAGCTTGTAAGATAAAGATTCTAGAGGCAAGGCTTACCGAAAAGGTGTTGTTTGAGGAAGGTTTGACTCAATGTTGCTCGGGAATGTCTCCAAAATGCTATCGCATAGTTTGTAGTTAGGATAAAAGATAGATGTAAAGAGGTAAACTGGCATAACTGAACCAATCCCACCCAATGTCACCTTGATAGGAAGGTTCTTTCTTTTTAGGGAGGTAAGGCCCAAGGGAGACATCCCCAGTGACCTGGGGTTTGAGAAGGCTAAGGATTATAGGATAAAAGATAAATTCCCCCCCTCACAAGTCACCACCAAGCAGATAGTCCGGCTAACCAGCCAATAAAGAGAAGTATAACCAAGATGAGATGTACCTGCCCGAGACAAAGCAACAAGAGATAGATATATGCAAGCTTACTCGCTTGGTTAGTACTTCATATAATCAATGACTATCTGATATGTGAGCAATTTAGAAATAAATATTGATGAAATCAATGTTTATATAATAACAATGATGCACAATATCACTTCTTCAATAAATGTTAAAGGAACGTGGCATTCAATTGTAACACTTAACACTTCATTTAAACAATGCCTTAAATAACCATTCAATTGCTCATAAGAAAAACAATAGCTGCACAATCAGTTTAATAGCAAAAGGATAATGAATAAGTCATCTTCATATATTGACAACATCACTGGCTCATCATTCATGACCTTGAAGTAAAGGTTAGAATCAACTTTACTCTTGGTAAATCCCAAGTTCATCTGGAAACTGTCAATTCTGCCATACCAAGCTCTAGGAGCTTGCTTCAACACATACAAAGGTTCCTTCAACCTGCAAACATGAGTCTTTTCTATCTTCAACTTCAAATCAAATTTTTCACATCACTTTGTACCAACCTGGTACACTTGCTCAGTTGCAACTTAATCTGCTCAAATAATGTGCTAACTCTGTGTGCTTTCTGTAAAGCATTGTCTGTCTCACTGCTTGAGAGTATGTTCTTTACTCTCTCTGCAACTATTCCTCTAGGACTGGGACTCTACACTTGCAGCTTCTCTGAAGCTGAGAATTACTATAACTGTTGAACTCTGAGATTAGTTCCTCCATGGCAACAACTTCATCTGAAAAATAGAGTGGCTCAATAACTGATATTGAAGATATTTCTTCTTCTTTCATGGAGGTAACTCTATCTGCCATTGTAGTCATTTCTTCATGATCCAACTAATGTACTACACCAACTGGCACTGGAGATAACTCAATCTCAAATACAAGGACTCCTCCCCCTGAATCTCATACTATATCCGAATCATGGTTGTTCTGGTTGTCTTCATGAGTACTGGAAATATTTCTTCTATTACTGTAGTAAGTGTCTCATCATAGTCTTCTCCCTTTTGTTGGGAGAATCCTCTGGACACAAATCAGGCTTGTACATATTTATACTGTTATCTGCAACATGCTTGACCTGTTAGATCAATTTTGGAGTCATCACTGACTTCCTTTATCGTCTTAAGGAAAAATCCATATCCCAATCTTTTGACTGGCTTCCTTCTTTGTCACTGAAAACAAGGGAATCTTCCCAGGAGATTTCATGTCTCCTAGAGGTCTCTGAAGCTAGTCTTCTCAACTCATGTCATCTGTCTCCCAATCCTGGAAGATGTCTTTTCCTCTGATCCTTTCTGAGATCAGGTTCACTTTGATTGTTGATTTCGTCTGAGTCTACAAAAACTTCATAGTCTCTGCAGGATATACTTGGTGTTGAATACCAAGTCTTGATATGAAAAAGCTGAGTCAAGCTTCAAGCGAATTTTGCTTCCTGTCAAAGTGGCTTCATTGACCAATTCTAATGTTCAGCCATCTTGGAGCTTTCTGCTCATTACAATCAATCTTCATATGAGATACTCTGTTTCTCAAAAGTAGCTTCTACTTCATCTTCTTTGGTACATGGATGTATACAGTTATATATGTTAAGTTTTGAGCTATTATTAGGTTTCTTTTCAATTTACTAGATAACAATAGCATAGGTAGGACCAGTGTTGTAAAAATCGTCAATAAATCGCCAAAATTGCGATAAATCGCGAGTTTTTCATGCAAACGATTTTTAAAGAAAAAATCGCCCAAAAAATCGGGCCGATTTTTTTAAAGAAAAAATCGCCCAAAAAATCGGGCCGATTTTTAGCCGATTTTTTGGAAAAAATCGGCTAAAAATCGTGGGTCGATGGGTAAAAATCGCCCGACTTAAAAATTAGACAGTCCGCGGGTTTTTAAGGGGTCCGTGAGGGGTTTTAAACGTTTTATTTGTTCATTGAGCCAAGGAGGAGAGCCAAGCCATTCAACCAGCCAAGG